>JAVIWC010002279.1:0-35107 GCA_031894815.1 Creontiades dilutus | reverse complement strand
AAATTATAACATCCGCATGTATGAACAATAAAAAAAAATTAAAAACATGACTTTGGAAAAAACGTTGCAAATTTGTTCAATGGGGTTTATTATTCAATTGGCTTGCGTTGGCTTGTTTGGCTTGGCTTGGCTTGCGTTCATGATTTGAATTTATACTAAGCTTTGGAGTTTGCGTGTTTCACGGTTCACTCCAGTATCCACGTTCACTACATCACTAGGTTACTAGGTTACTAAAACAAAAACAATAATAAACCAAAATAACTAAAATGTCGGCACCATAAATCGGGCCATAGATCGGGAATGGTTTGACCTAGGACCTGGGGAGGGGCTCATTCGATTCCTCGTGGAGTGTTCTTCAAAGAGTACAAATTTAGGCCGCCTTGACTTTTTTTGAGGTTTTTAGGTATTTAGGTTTTAGGGATTTTACAAAACTTTGACAACCCTTAAAGGGCACTTTAAATTAAGTGAGAGAGCTGGCTCAAGAACTGGGGCGTCGTCGGACCAACATCGATTTTTCCTGAAAATTTCAGATTTTTTGCTTCAGCCGTTTGGGAGAAACCGTGCGTACGGCGGACAGACGGAAAATTTTTTATTGCAGATTCGGATTCTACACCCTTTGAAACGTAAAACATGAAATTTTCAGGGTGGATTAGAATTTTTTTTTCAAGAGCGATTACAATGGTTTATTATTGAATAATAAACCAAAATAGATATACAATTTATCTTGAAAAAAGGTCTCAACGTTAGTCAATCTCCAATATTAGGGAATCGGAATCGTGAGAGTTACGTATCAAACTCAGTGGAGTGCACAGCAGAGAGTGAGCCAATATTTGAACAACTGATAAATATCGTTCTCATTTCCAAACACAACGTCCTTCACGTTCCGAGCGTAGAAATATTTTCTCCGGCCTCATTAGAGCCTAGTCGAATTCCAAAAATGAAACTATCCCAATAAGTACGCAAAATTTTTTCACCCAAAAACATAAATCAGTTTTTGAGTGCTTTGAATCAAAGGTGGCGCTGATTTCGGAACATTTCGTATCGTTAAAATTCAAAAGGAACATAACTATCGGCTCATATCGTAATAAATTCAACTTATAACTGTTGATTATTTGTTATTAGCTATAACAACATTTTTAGAACTTGATTATTTATATAGGTAGACAGTTTATTTACATCATTTTACATGTTAGATTCTTCAATTGAATGATAACTGATGACCGAGCTGGATAGCGTAACACTGTGGCCCAGCCCCCGCAGTTGGTTCCTACCAACTTTCATACTTTGGGTTTATTGTTAAAAAAAAAGTCTAACCCCCCTGAAAATTTAATGGTTTACGTTTCAAAGGGTGTGGAATCCGAATCTGCAATAAAAAAAAATTTCCGTCCGTCCGCCGTACGCACGATTTCTCCCAAACGGCTGAAACAAAAAAGCTGAAATTTTCAGGAAAAATCCATGTTGATCCAACGACGCCCCAATTCTTGAGCCAGCTCTCTCACTCAATTTAAAGTGCCCTTTAAGGGCTGTCAAAGTTTTGTAAAATCCCTAAAAACCTCAAAAAAGTCAAGGCGGCCTAAATTTAGACTCTTTTTGAAGAACTTTCCACGAGGAATCGAATGAGCCCCTTCCCAGGTCCGTAGATCAAACCATTCCCGATGTATGGCCCGATTTATGGTGCCAACATTTGCGTTATTTTGGTTTATTATTGTTTTTGTTTTGATATCAGTACCTAGTGCTGTAGTGATGTAGTAATGTGGATGCTGGAGTGAACTCCTTAAAGGCTTTGTAGCCGATACACGGGTTGAAGCATTCTGATAACCATTAAAAAAAAAAAAAAAAACTCTGCAAATTCTTTCACATGGGTTTATTATTCAATTGGCTTGCGTTCATGATTTGAATTTCTACTAAGCTTTGGAGTGTGCGTGTTTCACAGGTGATAGAGCGATTACTGAACTTCAGGGATATGCATAAAGCACGTTAAATCTGTTCTCAACCAAAATATCTATTTGGATTGATCAGTTGATCATATTTGTGTGCCTCCTGAACAGATGGTGTAAAAAAAATTGGATCAATATTATTCGTGAAACTAACATGGAAAATGGAGTAAATCGCCGCCAACCGCGATTTTTTTTCTCAACCAGTTGCTGAGATATGCTATTTTTAAGAGTTTTTTCAAAAAATCGCGTTTTTCGCCATTAAAACGCTTTTTCTCGGCAATTTCCCAACATTTTTGCACATTTGACCACATTTTCGGAATTTGCGTTAAATTTCCTATAAGATGAAGTTACTTTGATTTCCAAAACGCATCTTCCAAACACCGAAATTTTCAATCAAAGATGAACATTTTTCGCAAAGTGAAATTTTTCAAAAACTTGGAACGCTTGGCGTGACCACAAAAATGATTTTTTTTTTTTTGTCAAATTTGATAAAAACTTTTCCCACTTCTAAGCTTTCCAACGGCGTCTCAACCATTTAATTCTGATTGGAATTGACGGAGAAATTAAAGTTCAAATGCCAGAAAACGTGTAGTTCGTTTTAACGTAAGTTGGTAGGTGACGTACGATATGGGCCACAGAAACTGATTTTTCTCGATTTCAATTAATGTTTTCCGGCATTCAACCACAGGTTCGAATTGGGCGTTAAATTTCCTGTAAGAAGAGGTTCATTTTGTTTCCAAAATTTTTTTACACATTTATCACAATTCTCAATTTTTAATTTTTTACAGTACCTGGAAACCGCAATCCTTTGATTGAAAATTTCGGTGTTTGGAAGATGCGTTTTGGAAATCAAAGTAACTTCATCTAATAGGAAATTTAACGCAGATTCCGAAAATGTGGTCAAATGTGCAAAAATATTGGGAAATTGCCGAGAAAAAAGCGTTTTAATGGCGAAAAACGCGATTTTCTGAAAAAACTCTTAAAAATAGCATATCTCAGCAACGGGTTGAGAAAAAAAATCGCGGTTGGCGGCGATTTACTCCATTTTCCATGTAGTTTCACCCAATTTTTTTTTTTACAATAAGTGCGGGACACCCTGTATAATTCAATTCGTATTCGTCGATATAGTGAATCAATCAAATGAATAAAGGTGTTGTTGAATAAAACCTTAGGGCGCTTCTGCCAAAGTTGAGGTTTCGCGGGTAGCAACAATATCACAAAATATGCTGCTTTGCCACTACTCAGGTAAGTGAAGTCACTTTGGTAGCTATGATACGAAGTTAGTCGAGTTAACAAGAGCAAGCTAGAAAACGAAGGAGAGAACTGACTCCGGATTCTGTTAACCAAAAAACGGGAAAATTTTGTTTGAAGGGGAAGTGAAGAAAATTTAGAGTGGGGAATCGAGGGGAGCAGAGAGAGGGGGATAGTAGAAACCAATCAGGGACGGGGTTACAACTACCCCGGGAAACCCCAGGGTGGTATGGGGGAGACTACGTGTGACTGACCGTTTGCGAGAAGGGTGGCTTGGGAAGAACCAACGGCACAAAGTTTCACCGACAAAGAGGTAGGTATCAACAATGGCGATTATGGTCCCGTTAGCTGCGGTCGTTGAATACGAGTCAAGTGTGGTTTTCAAGGAGTAATGACCCAAACACCGAAAAACTCTTTATGATCCAAGACCATTTCAGACACATCTGAACAAAGTTATTTTTAGTGCTAAATTTACTAAACTAGAACATTTGCTGCATTTATTACTGGATTATTGTCTTTACGAAGGAAGCAAATGTGCTTTGTGGATCTCAGGATTTCATTTCCTGGTTTAGAATCCAACTGATACTCAGCTGTGTAGGCGTAGGCGTGTGATATTACGTCCGTCGTTATATTGACCAGTTCCCTATCTAAATCAACGTGGTCATTGTTGAACGAGTTCAACGAACGAGTATACGAAAACAAATCAATACCGTAGTGGTTATTGCTCTCTCGTTGAACAGAAACTTTGTGTAACACGAGCTGGCGTTCACGACTCCGACAAGAAAATGTTCACGTCCGACGAATATTACTGAATACAAAATATCAATTATATTGTTGTTAATGTTGTAAAACTTTCTTTTTTCAATATATCAATTAATGGTCTGATTAAAACAATAGTTTCAAGTTTGTTAAGTTGAACCCAAGGAAGGTATAAACGGTTGTGCAGTTAACTGATGGAGGCTGTGTTTCAAATCAATGCGTACATGCTCAATGAACGAGTATGGAAATATATAATTCAATTTGTATTCGTCGATATAACGAATCAATCAAATGAATAAAGGTGTTGTTGAATGAAACCAAAGTTGAGGTTTCGCGGGTAGCAAACAATATCACAAAATATGCTGCTTTGCCACTACTTAGTTGGGGAATTAAAGTCACTTTGATAATTATGATATGAAGTCAGTTAAGTTAACAAGGGTGTAAGAGCAAGCTAAAAAACGAAGGAGAGAACTGACTCCGGATTCTATTAACCAAAAAACGGGAAAATTTTGTTTGGAGGGGAAGTGAAGAAAATTTAGAGTGGAGAGTCGCGGGGAGCAGAGAGGGGGGCATAGTAGAAACCAATCAGGGACGGGGTTATAAAAACCAGCTTATCTGAGTATATCGACGTTTCAGGGGGTGGTAACGCTGGGCGGGTGGAATTCTCGCCCCCGTCTCCCAGGGCAACCGACCTGCTCCCCCCCCCCCCCCCCCGACCCCGCCAGTGAAGGAAGGAGGGCCCAAGCGGGGGGAAGCGTCTCCCAGGGCAAGCGACGTGGTCCTCTCCTCGGGGATTTGGGATATACGATTTTTTGACTTTTAATATTGTTATTATACTCCCTCATTGTGTTGTTTAGTACTCTACCTCCTGTACACACGGGACTTACCCCAACAAGAAGGCACAACTGTTGCCACCTTTGCAGATGATACGGCTATCCTCTCTGTTGGAGATGATATAGAAGCTACAACACGCAAACTACAGACGTCTACTACTGAGGTTTGTAAATGGACCAAGATGTGGAGAATGAAGCTGAACGAATCAAAATCAGCCCACATCAACTTCACTAACCGAAAAGTCCCAATCTTGGATGTTGAGATCAATTCGAATAAAATACCGCATACTGAAGCAGTTAAATACTTGGGTTTGACACTTGACTTCAAATTAAACTGGAATAAACACAGAGAAAAGAAGAAAGAAGAACTTAAAATCAAGTACAGAAGGATGTATTGGCTAATGGGAAGGAATTCCCATCTCTCACTTCACAACAAACTGCTTATATATAAGCAGATCCTTCGCCCTATTTGGACCTATGGGATACAGATCTGGGGCTGTGCCAAGAAATCAAATATTAAGAAAATCCAAACCTTTCAGAATAAAATACTGAGAAGTATAGTTGGAGCCCCTTGGTACATGCGAAACGATGATATTCATCGAGATTTGAGGATGGAGACAGTCTATGAAATTATTGCAAAATACGCAAGGAAGCATGAACATCGCCTCCACAAACACGTGAACCCGGAGATGCTCTACGTTTTGGACAACGAAGGTGAAATCCGACGTCTCAAGCGAAACAAACCACTGGATTTAGTTGCGCTGCGTGAATAGAAGTGCAATCGAACTCCGTGCTAATTAATTGAGCTATATAATAAAGGGCTAGATTTTGCTGTAAACCTACCCTCTTGGAGTGTACCTTTATTGATATGTAAAATTGCTAGATGAAATGTATTTGATTTTTCAGTCGCAATAATAAATCACGAAAAAAAATTGTGTTATTCACCTATTTCTTTACCGTAGTGGTTATTGCTCTCTCGTTGAACAGAAACTTTGTGTAACACGAGCTGGCGTTCACGACTCCGACAAGAAAATGTTCACGTCCGACGAATATTACTGAATACTGAATATTACTGAATAATCAGTGGTGATATAGAGAGCGTCGTTGAAGACTACGTTATCAGTTCGTATGCGACATTGCAGAATGTATATTAGAAGGATTAATGTCCATGCTGAGTTTATTGAAATGAAATATCACTAAATAGTACAGTCAGACAATGGTCTCAGTATTTTAAAGATTTTCAGGCCGAAAGATGTATCGAATGAAGACATCAAGCGACTAGGCATGACCGACGAGCAGACAATTGTTTTGGTTTATTATTCAATAATAAACCATTGTAACCACTTTGAAAAAAAAATTCCTAACGCACCTGAAAATTTCATGGTTTACGTTTCAAAGGGTGTAGAATCCAAATCTGCAATAGTCCCACTTACGCACGTTTTCTCCCACGTTTTTCTCTGGAGCAAAAAATCTGAAATTTTCGGGAAATCACTGGGGTTTATTATTCAATCCGCTTGCGTTCATGATTTGAAATTCTTCTAAGCTTTGGAGTGTGCGTGTTTCACAGGATAGGGCGATTATTGAATTTCAGGAGGCACACAAATATGATCAACTGATCAATCCAAATAGGTATTTTGGTCGAGAACAGATTCACGTGCTCCATGCATATCTCCTGAAATTCAATAATCGCCCTATCCTGTGAAACACGCACACTCCAAAGCTTAGAAGAATTTCAAATCATGAACGCAAGCCGATTGAATAATAAACCCCAGTGAAAGAATTTGCAGCGTTTTTTTCATTCATTTCATTCATTCAAACGTTCCCTCGCAGCAGTGCTACCTACTGGAAAGAATTCATGAAATTGATTTAAAAAACCCCAGTGAAAGAATTTGCAGCGTTTTGCTTCTGCTACCTTATATCATTTAAACTGCGCTCCATATTTGCAGTTCCCTTTATACTACCCAAAGTCTCTCTTGATTTCATATCAGACCTACATCAAATTAAAGGAAATGGGCTCACTCCCATATTCGAGTTGAGGGCGCTTGGAACGGCCAGATGGGAAACTGCCAGTTATCAAGAAGGCGATAACAGAACTCGAAAAACGCAAATCTTGGCCGCATTAATCATGCCATAAATCGGGAATGGTTTGACCTACAGACCTGGGAAGGGGCTCATTCGATTCCTCATGGAAAGTTCTACAAAACAAGTCCACATTTAGGCCGCCTTGATGTTTTTTGAGGTTTTTAGGGATTTTACAAAACTTTGACAACCCTTAAATGGCACTTCAATTTGAGTTAGAAAGCTGGCTAAAGAATTGGGGCGTTGTCGGACCAACATGGATTTTTCCTGAAAATTTCAGATGTTTTGGTCCAGCCGTTTGGGAGAAATCTTGCGTACGGCGGACGGCGTACGGCGTACGGCGTACGGCGTACGGCGGACGGACGGAAAATTTTTTATTGCAGATTTGGATTCCAGACCCTTTGAAACGTAAACCATGAAATTTTCAGGGGGGGTTAGAAATTTTTTTTCGAGAGCGATTACTATGGTTTATTATTGAATAATAAACCAAAATCAACATTGGTCCGACAACGCGCAATTCTTTAGCCAGCTCTCTCACTTAATTTAAAGTGCCCTTTAAGGGTTGTCAAAGTTTTGTAAAATCCCTAAAAACCTCAAAAAAAGTCAAGGCGGCCTAAATTTGGACTTTTTTTTGAGGGACTTTCCATGAGGAATCGAATGAGCCCCTCCCAGGTCCGTAGCTCAAACCATTCCCGATGTATGGCCCGATTTATGGTGCCAACATTGTATCCACATTCACTACATCACGAGGTTACTGCAATCAAAACCAAAACAACAGCGGGTTTTTTTATTTTTTATTTTATTTTTTTATCACAGTAGCCTAGTGATGTAGTGAATGTGGATACTGGAGTGAACTCCTAAGGGTTTATAGCCGATACACGGGTTGAAGCATTGTAATATGCATGCTCCGTCTTACGAAATTTAAAATTTTCAAATAGAACATTTTTCCATTGTAATCGCTCTTGAAAAAACGCTGCAAATTCTTTCACTGGTGTTTATTATTCAATTTCATTCATTTGGCTTGCATTCATCATTTGAATTTCTACTAAGCTTTGGCGTGTGCGTGTTTCACAGGTGATAGAGCGGTTATTGAATTTCAGGAGGCACACAAATATGATCAACTGATCAATCCAAATAGGTATTTTGGTTGAGAACTGATTTAAGTGCTCTATTCATATCTCCTGAAATTCAATAATTGCTCTATCACCTGACAACACGCACACTCCAAATCTTAGTAGAAATTCAAATCATGAATGCAAGCCAAATGAATGAAATTGAATAATAAACCCCAATGAAAGAATTTGCAGCGTTTTTTCTGACCACAGATGATCTGTCTTTGTTTTTCCAACATAAAAGGCTGGACAATGTTTACACACCAACTCGTACACACATAGGTGTCTGGTCGACCATTTGCACCTGTATGAGTTGGGGTTAGTTGCGGACGTGAAGTTTTCCTCTTCCACGGCCAGTACTATTGTTCCCAATGTTTCGGAGCTTTATTTCGCCTTTTATAGGGGAATATGATGGGGAGAATTCCCAGTTCAAGTCAGTCGAACAATCCCATTGATCCAACCTCAAAACTCTGTATTCTGTGGGAATAAACTTCATTTCCTTCATTCCTTTGGAGCCCTTGAACCATTTATTGGTAGCCATCTGAAAATGTCATCAAATCTGAACTACAATGTGGTGTAGTCTGCCCTGAATGGGAATTGTCCAATGTCCAACGCGGAACCAAAATTGATCAGAAAGTTGGGGTGATGACGAGGAAGTAGAACATGAAGGAAGCTGCCTTTATCTGTTCACCTGAGCCCAAAATCTTCCCAAACTATGTAAATGAACTAAAAGACATCCACTCCAGTAAAACGTTCGTTACACAATACGTTTCAGAGATATAATATATTGTCCCTCGGGGCCTCAGATAAACTGGATATGACGTTTCGCAGGCCGTTCGACTCGACAAAACACGGCAAACTTCCCCCGTAACCTACATTTCCTCTGAGACAGTTCCAAGCGTAGAGTCGTAGAGAACGACAAGTTGTTTCTCCAAGTCTGTTTCCACCACAAAACCCAACTTCTCCGTCCTTGAACTGGAGGCAGGTAGGCAGGCAGCGTAGCTGGGATGGGGCTCCGCCATCTGATGGTACAACCTCGTGTCACTTGCTTCTCTCTCTTCGATTTTTCGAAATGATCCGCTTTCGCGGTTGTCTCTCACTTTGAGGGAGTTTTCCCTGTCATGCGAAAAAAGATTTGTTTTTTTTTTTTTTCGTTTCCTTACTCAGCCCGTTCGGTAGGTCTGGTTGATTTGTGTGGTTGAAGGGAAGTTAAAGGGTTGAAGGATTTACTGCGGTAGCGTTCAGGCGAAATATAAAGTTCGGTTCGTGCGCCGTACGGCCGTCGGCAGGTGCCCAACATTTTTCACTTACCCTTCTTTTTATTTGCCGTCTTCTTCATTTTACAGATGGAATTTCCTTTTATTGGTCGTCAATAATAAATAAATGTTGTTTTTTCCCCATTTTACGGAACCTGTAGCTGCGCAAAAACGAAGAACTCTACCCTTATAAACCACAATTTAAGCTTGATGTTACCATTGACCTCTGAAAGTTGTCATGTTTTGCACATGAACCTGATGATATCGACAGATGACCACTCGCTGGAGAAAATTCAGCTCAGGCTGTGTAAAGGTTGCTTACAACTATCTACTCGAAGTGTGTCATCTCTTAATCTGTAGATAAACCTCGGCGAGTATTTTATGATTATGAATGTGTATTGGTCGTAAAGGAAATTTCACGATGAATCCGATTATGTGGTCAAGAGTAGAAAAAAGTTGTTTTAAAGTGGAGAAACGTGGGTTTTTATGTGACTATGTGTATAAGCTGCGTTCTTTCTTTAGTGTGTGTAACTGATATATTTCGTGGAAATAGAAAACGTTGTTTGTCTAACTTACAATTCGATTGATTATTGTCAATATTGAACTTTAGTGATCGACCAAGAAAAAGACTTGTTTGAACCCCCGCAAAAGTTGTTAGTTTACGTTACAAAAAGTGGATTTAAAAAATCCGTCCGAAGAGAGTAGTTTTTTGTTTGATTAGGATACAAATTAGTTCAGGGAATCGAGAGAGACCACTTGGGTTGCTGTACGATCATACGTTTGCTGACCATTTGAAAAATCGGTCAGGTTGACGGTTGGGGGGCTGCAGGGCCTTAACGTTTACTGGAGGTTTGAGCTAGTCCGCATGGCTGGCGGCAACCCAAGCATCATGGTTGTTTCCATACGATTAAACTATCTGCAACGCCATCTCCCAGGCTTCAATTCAGTAGAGAGGAACAAGTGGAAGCGTTCTTGTCGCATGTATTTTGGTTTATATTCAATAATAAACCATTGTAATCGCTCTGGAAAAAAAATTCTAACCCCCCTGAAAATTTCATAGTTTACGTTTCAAAGGGTGTAGAATCCGAATCTGCAATAAAAATTTTCCGTCCGTCCGCCGTACGCCGTACGATATCTCAAACGGAGCAAAAAATCTGAAATTTTCAGGAAAAATCCATCTTGGTCCGACGACGCCCTAATTCTTGAGCCAGCTCCCTCACTCAATTTAAAGTGCCCTTTAAGGGCTGTAAAAGTTTTGTAAAATCCCTGAAAACCTCAAAACTAGTCGAATCGGCCTAAATATTTTCCTATTTGAAGAACATACCATTAGGAATCGAATGAGCCCTTCCCCACGTCCTTAGGTCAAACCATTCCCGATGTATGGCCCGATTATGGTGCCAACATTTGCGTTTTTTCGTTTATTATTGTTTGTTTGTAACATAGTGATGTCCGGCCGATAGCGTCGAGTAGTAGTGAATGTGGATACTGGAGTGATAGCCGATGTGAATACTTGTAGTGTAGTTAGAAGCCGATACACGGGTTGAAGCATTCTGATAATATATAGGTAAATATTATTCAATATTATTACTGGGCTTTATTATTTAATATTATTACTGGGGTAAATAAGTATTCTTTCACTGGGGTTTATTGTTCAATTGGCTTGCGTTCATGATTTGAATTTCTACTAAGCTTCGGAGTGTGCGTGTCTTACAGGTGATAGAGCGATTATTGAATTTCAGGAGATATGCATAGACCACGTAAATCGGTTCTCATCCAAAACACCTATTTGGATTGATCAGTTGATGATATTTGTGTGCCCCCTCTACATCTGTCTACCTTTGGCTACATCGTTTAAATTTGGATTTGGGGAAGTTTTAACGCAATACGAGTGTCAAAGGACTTGATAAATTATAGATGTTTTTATTGTGGGGGGGTATTGAGGTTCAATAAAAAAAACGCTGCAAATTCTTTCACTGGGGTTTATTATTCAATCGGCTTGCGTTCATGATTTGAATTTCCACTAAGCTTTGGAGTCTGCGTATTTCACAGGATAGGGCGATTATTGAATTTCAGGAGGCACACAAATATGATCAACTGATCAATCCAAATAGGTATTTTGGTCGAGAACAGATTCACGTGCTCCATGTATATCTCCTGAAATTCAATAATCGCCCTATCCTGTGAAACACGCAGACCTTCGTAGAACTTAGTGGAAATTCAAATCATGAACGCAAGCCGATTGAATAATAAACCCCAGTGAAAGAATTTGCAGCGTTTTTATTTTATCTTGTTAAATTTCAATTGGATTTCTACGTGTGTTTACGATTGTACCTAGGGAGCATTAGCTCTGGATGAACAGTCCTGTTTTGGTGGCCCAGAGATCTGCTCAGAAGAAGAATACAGAAATGATAAACCCTCGTACAATAGTTTGTGCGTTTCTCCTTTGGCCTCTCCTCGTAGATCACGTTTCTGCGAATCGCGCGTTCCGCGCTTTCTGCCGGCTTTGGATAGACTTGAGTTCCACCCATTGCGATTGTCACCGCCGGGCAGGGACCTCTCCTGCTATCTGTGAGCTATTCCGTCTACTAACTTTCAACAAGATCGAAGTCCGCCCCCGCACGCTCCGTGAAGTGCGGTGGCTCAGATACGAAGTTTTCCTCAATCTCACGCCAGAGTTTGACACATGTTGACAGCTCGGATGAGGGTGCAGAGATCTTCGGGAGACGCGCAGTGGTCGGAATCCCAAAAACGTGATCAAAATCCCTTAATACTCAATTGGTTCGTTATTTCCCATAATGAGACTTTGTAAAGGTGCGGATATTCGGAATCTTCAACGTCCCTACGCCATAGAGCCCATGAAAGGCCTCAGGATACATTAAATAGGATGAGGATGAAGGACCCTCATTGCTCATTAAATACAATAGATAAGTCTGTAGAAAAAGTTTGCAGTGAAGTGAAGGTGAAAGTCAGCTCTAGTTGAGGTAGTATCATACCATACGGAAGTCAGTGTTCTGTTTAGTTAGAAGGTCGGGGTGCCAGCTAATTGCATCTCAAAAATAAAAATGTATCCTAACTCAATCCTTCTAGTGAAGTGTAGATTAGTTCGACAAACAGATCGGAATATGTGTAAAAACTAGTATCTCTCTGAGTTTTTTCAATAATCTGCACTATGATGATAAAATGTATAATGAAGTTTGAAAATTCATCTTCGGTCACAAACTCCCTGATCATGGGTATTTCTCACGGCTATGAAGAATCAAGAACTGTTTCTATGGAACTTATTTCTATTCTAAAAATTTTTTATCAAGTATATTGGCATCGTAATGGTAATGAATTCATAATAGCTGAATATTGAATAATATTTACCTATTTATTATAGAATGTGATGTGATAAGAGATCAAAACTATCATTTCAAAAAATCTTTGCATAAAACGGCGATTTAAAGTTAACTCCCGTGAGTATATAAATTATTTACAACTTATTTACATTTTTTGCATCGCAGGAGATCTTAAATCCAATAATCAATACATTTATTTGTATAAAAATATGACTGTTACAAAATTGGTCCATAGAACTCTTTGAATGCGCGTAAAAAATATTTAACGTACAGCATGCGCAGATATATTGAATCATAAGCAATAGTTAGTCAAATGGAAAAGGTATTTGCGCATGCGCATACTTTTAAATCCGGGGGTCAAAAATCAATCCCTGAAAATTTCATCAAAATTTTCAAAACTTTCAATAACAAGGAGATTTAACGTTAACAAACACAGACAACATCAAAATTTGAAACGAAATTTTCATAAAAATGAAAAGATTTTATTGAATAATCAAAATGTATCCTAACTCAATCCTTCTAGTTCGACAAATAGATCGGAATATGTGTAAAAACTAGTATCTCTCTGAGTTTTTATGTAAAAATCTGCATTATGATGATAAAATGTGTAAACCTGAAACAACAAAATTTCATGCCATCACACTGGATTCGATCACACAGCCCCCTGATCCATAGTTTCATGGGTATTTTTCACGGCTATGAAGAATCAAGAACTGTTTCTATGGAGACTTATTTCTATTCTAAAGAATTTTGTTGATATGGACAACGGTATACCTACATCATAATGGTAATGAATTATAATAGCGGCCTGGCGCCCTTATTTTGCCATAGAATGTGATGTGACAAGAGAAACACTATCATTTCAAAAAATCTTTGCATAAAATTGCGATTTAAAGCTATTATTGTGATATATAAATTATTTACAGTTATTTACATTTTTTGAAATTTTCTTGGAGATCTTGAAAGTCAATCAATCAATACATTTATTTGTATAAAGTCATTATATGACTGTTACAAAGAGTTCTAGTATATCCAGCAACTTTGAGAGAAAAATATATTTAATATAATATTATGTAGTAGTGTTACACAGATATATTGTAACTCATAAGCAATAGGTAGAGCATGAAAATAAAACGCTGCAAATTCTTTCACTGGGGTTTATTATTCAATTGGCTTGCGTTCATGATTTGAATTTATACTAAGCTTTGGATGTGCGTGTTTCACAGGTGAAAGAATACTTATTTACCCCAGTAATAATATTGAATTATAAACCCCTGTAATAATATTGAATAATATTTACCTATATATTATCAGCGTTTCATGCATATCAGAATGTTTCAACCCGTGTATCGGCTATAAACTACAAGTATCCACATCGGCTGTCACTCCAGTATCCACATTCACTACAACTCGACGCTATCGGCATCACTAGGTTACAAACAAACAATAATAAAACAAAAAAAACGCAAATGTTGGCACCATAAATCGGGCCATACATCGGGAATGGTTTGACCTACGGACGTGGGGAGGGTTTCATTCGATTCCTCATGTATGTTCTTCAAATGGGTAAATATTTAGGCCGATTCGACATGTTTTGAGGTTTTTAGGGATTTTACAAAACTTTGACAGCCTTTAAAGGGCACTTTAAATAGAGTGAGAGAGCTGGCTCAAGAATTGGGGCGTCGTCGGACCAAGATGGATTTTTCCTGAAAATTTCAAATCTTTTGCTCCAGCCGTTTCGGAGATATCGTGCGTACGGCGTACGGACGGAAAAATTTTTATTGCAGATTCGGATTCTACACCCTTTGAAACGTAAACCATGAAATTTTCAGGGGGGGGGGGGGGGTTAGAATTTTTTTTTCCATAGCGATTACAATGGTTTATTATTGAATAATAAACCAAAAGATACACTGTACAGAAAATGGGGTAGTTACAAAAATCAATTTAAGGGGAGAAACATCAAAATAAGGAAACACTTCAAAAAGGAGAATATAAAAGAAAGATTTCAACATTAATTTAATTAAATCGTAATAGGGGGGGAGGGGGGGGGGACGGGATATTGTCCATATAATGCAGGAGGGCGGACAGGTTCACCATTCGTTTCTTGCAAATGCCCTCAGCCTCAGCGAATGGTATATTGATAACTGATGATTGATCTTGAAAATCAGTCTGTCTATCTCCAAGTAATTTTCAAAAAATATATATGAAGCAGTCAAGAACTTGAACACAGTATTTACACTTTATGCACAACTATATTGTAAACCAACGTCAGACTCGGTGTTCGGTGGACCATCGGCTATGAAGACGTGTTTGACACCTTTTGTCATATTCCTGTTGTTAACAGATGTTTATAGTAGAGGAGGATAGTGTTTCGGCCGTGTCCAAAACGTGTCGTGCGTAAGATAACGGCGATTCGGCTAGGTTCGGTAACCTACGTGTGGAAGCCGAAGCCAAGTTAGTCCTCCCTTTAACGTGTAGTAATTTTTTGTATTCAGTTATTTTTTATCAATTCTAACGGGGCGACCCTGTTATTCATGAAGCCTATATGACATAATATCAGCGGGGTGACCGGAAATACATCAATTATTGTGTTTTTGATCAATGTTAACAGGCTGGTTACAAGACACTGTATGAATGTCCTCCAATTTATGTAAGAAGTACTTTATCAGCCCTGCAAGTTGCCGACTCATAAGATCTCCTTATTCAGCGATGGTTTGGCTTTTAACCCGATTGTTGGTTGGGGAAACAGCCCATTTGTCTGGGTGATTCATGGACGAAGAACGTGATTGAAAGCAATTCGCAGGGCAGCCATGAAATGTAGCGTAACCACCAAGCCACTCTTCCGAGGGCAAATTTTCGAAAGCGACCCTACCATCAAAGTCATTTGTGTAGAAAGTGTTACCAGCATAATGTGCCGAGCAATGCTATGAATGGAAATAGACATTTTCCCTTGTTCTCACTAACTAAAAGTCCGTATTATATTGTTTGCACTTTTGGGTACCCAATTATTCTCGAACTGCCGTGCAGTCTCGCGTCAGATCCGTACTGACGAGCGAATGAGCTCTAAATGCGAACGTTGACGCTGAATTAGTCTACCGTCGATCCCACAGCGAGCGATTCAAGGCAGACGTGACCTCGGGAGCTACAGAAAATAGTAAAGCGGCGAGGTGACTCCACTGGGTTAAATAAAATTAGACGATGCATCGCCGGTTGACAACCCACGGCCGGAGGTCGCCCCGCGCACACGTTCATCCTACCCATTCACATTCCGGTTAACTGTTTCGAAACATAAACTTTGTGCCTTAAACGAGAAATAAATTCTGAAACAATCCGTAGAGTATAGCTCTTTTTCATTCTAAGTATGGCCCAAACCGATTCCGCCACACTCCCTTGTCACAGGAAATTGAAAGCTGAGTAAAAAAACGCTGCAAATTCTTTCAGTGGGGTTTATTATTCAATTGGCTTGCGTTCATGATTTGAATTTATACTAAGCTTTAGGAGTGTGCGTGTTTCACAGGGTGATAGAGCGATTATTGAATTTCAGGAGATATGCATAGAGCACGTAAATCTGTTCTCAACCAAAATACCTATTTGGATTGATCAGTTGATCATATTCGTGTGCCTCCTGAAATTCAATAATCGCTCTATCACCTGTGAAACACGCACACTCCAAAGCTTAGTATAAATTCAAATCATGAACGCAAGCCAATTGAATAATAAACCCCAGTGAAAGAATTTGCAGCGTTTTTATGGTTATCAGAATACTTCAACCCGTGTAGCGGCTATAAACCCTTTTAGGAGTTCACTCCAGTATCCACGTTTACTACATCACTAGGTTACTGTAATCAAAACAAAAACAATAATAAACCAAAATAACGCAAATGTTGACACCATAAATCGGGCCATACATCAGGAATGGTTTGACCTACGGACCTGGGGAGGAGCTCATTCGATTCCTCGTGGAAAGTTCTTCAAAAAGAGTTCAAATTTAGGCCGACTTGACTTTTTTTGAGGTTTTTAGGGATTTTACAAAACTTTGACAACCCTTAAAGGGGTTTTAAATTAAGTCTGAGAGCTGGCTCAAGAATTGGGGCGTCGTCGGACCAACATGGAGTTTTCTTGAGCCGTTTGGGAAAAATCGTGAGTACCGCGGACGGACGGAAAATTTTTTATTGCAGATTCGGATTCTACACCCTTTGAAACGTAAACCATGAAATTTTCCGGGGGGGTTAGAATTTTTTTTTTTTTTTTTTTTTTTTCAACAGCGATTACAATAATTTATTATTGAATAATAAACCAAAAAGCTGCAAATCAACACACAGAGGTGTATTATTCTGCATAACCCTTCTACATCAATCTCTGATCTATTTATTCTAAATGTAGTCAGTGCCATATTGTCTTAACTCAACGCTTCGTGCCTCCATATCTTGTCTAGTCCAATTTTGATCGATTAGGAACGAATTTCCTGATCTTCATACCTTGTGAAGAATCTTGTAGACTTCTAGATGTCCAAAGACGGTTGGATGACTTTGTGAATTTTGTGATTTGGTTATTTTTCTCATTTCTTTCTTTGTTTTGCTTGAAGTTGAAATCTATTTGTCGAAGGTTTACATTTATCTTTCAAAAGTTTAAATATATTTGTCAAAAGTTTAACTTAATGTGTCAATACACAAATATGTGCCCTGTACATGTGTGCTCCAGGCTGTGGGCGGAACAAGCAGCAGACACGAGGGAAACTGCAGAAGCAGCATCAGATCAGAATAATCGGCCCTAGGACACGATGTTTGCTAAAGAGGCCACCGCTGTCTTCCTTTAAGAGGGTATTCCGCTCCATAAATTGGAAAGGTGGAAAGGCAGGACCCCTGCGCAAAATATTGGACAACTACTACCCAAATGTCAAGTTACCGAGCGTGAGAAATTTACTGATTGGTTTTTAGTACATCTCATAACCTTGAAATGAGGCAAACCCATGATCTGGGAAAACTTGCTTGAATCCTTGAAAGTTTCTTTCTATATAAAACTCAAATTCCCAAGTACGAATCAGCCCAATTCAATATGTCGTGGACATTGAACCACCAAAAACTGCGGGTCTTTCGCCATAACCATCACACTGTGCAGTTGAAGTCTGACATACTCGTACATTATTCCGTGAATGTAACTCTTTCATGGTTTGTGGAACTGATTTAACTCGTTATGACAAATACACGATTCTCTTCCTAATACAATAACTACTGCCCGTCTATTTCGAAAGACTAACGAACAGTCGAAAAGAATTGTCAAACGATCACGCGAATGGGAGGAACGTTTGAGTGGAATTCAAATGAAGGGTGACGGCATCCCGCTAACAGCTAACGAGCGAGTTAGAGTCAACTAGCGGTCTCCAACACCTTCCTACTTAGGTGCGACTCCCTCGCTTGTCAGATTCAATGGGTTTTGATCTTATCAACCATCTTCACCAACAAGTGGGCGGGGAGTTTTCTATTATTGAAGATGATCCAACTAGCGGATAAACGTGACCGGCTCCGATAACCGCGGGGGTCACGAGGGAGCCGTGTATTCTGCAAATATAAAGATATCTGACGATCTTAGGATCGTAAAACAGTAAATTCAACATGCGCTTCCAGGAGAAAATTCTTCTTTTTTGGTTTATTATTCAATAATAAACCATTGTAATCGCTCTGGAAAAAAAAATTCTAACCCCCCCCCCCCCCCCCCCCCAAAAATTTCATGGTTTACGTTTCAAAGGGTGTAGAATCCGAATCTGCAATAAAAATTTTTCCGTCCGTACGCCGTACGCACGATTTCTCCCAAACGGCTGGAGCAAAAAATCTGAAATTTTCAGGAAAAATCCATCTTGGTCCGACGACGCCCCAATTCTTGAGCCAGCTCTCTCACTCAATTTAACGTGCCCTTTAAGGGCTGCCAAAGTTTTGTAAAGTCCCTAGAAACCTCAAAACAAGTCCAAGCGCCATGAAGGTAAACTTATTTTAAGAACATACCATCAGGAATCGAATGAGCCCTTCCCCACGTCCGTAGGTCAAACCATTCCCAATGTATGGCCCGATTTATGGTGCCAACATTTGCGTTTTTTAGTTTATTATTGTTTGTTTGTAACCTAGTGATGTCCGGCCGATACCGTCGAGTTGTAGTGAATGTGGATACTGGAGTGATAGCCGATGTGAATACTTGTAGTGTAGTTAGTAGCCGTTACACGGGTTGAAGCATTCTGATAATTTATAGGTAAATATTATTCAATATTATTACTGTTGTTTATTATTCAATATTATTACTGTAAATAAGTATTCTTTCACTGGGGTTTATTATTCAATTGGCTTGCGTTCATGATTTGAATCTTACTAAGCTTCGGAGAGTGCGTATTTTACAGGTGATAGAGCGATTATTGAATTTTAGGAGATGTGCATAGACATCGTTAATCGGTTCTCATCCAAAACACCTATTTGGATTGATAAGTTGATGATATCTGTGTGCCCCCTCTACATCTGTCTACCTTTGGATACATCGTTTAAATTTGAATTTGGGGAAGTTTTAACGCAATACGAGTGCCAAAGGACTTGATAAATTATAGATGTTTTTGTGGTGGGGGGGTATTGAGGTTCAATAAAAAAACGCTGCAAATTCTTTCACTGGGGTTTATTATTCAATCGGCTTGCGTTCATGATTTGAATTTCTACTAAGCTTTGGAGTGTGCGTGTTTCACAGGATAGGGCGATTATTGAATTTCAGGAGGCACACAAATATGATCAACTGATCAATCCAAATAGGTATTTTGGTCGGGAACAGATTCACGTGCTCCATGTATATCTCCTGAAATTCAATAATCGCCCTATCCTGTGAAACACGCAGACTCCAAAGCTTAGTAGAAATTCAAATCATGAACGCAAGCCGATTGAATAATAAACCCCAGTGAAAGAATTTGCAGCGTTTTCAATCAAGAATGACAAATTACGTTTCATTCTCGATACAGAATTCTGATGCTTGGTATCAATAAAATATTAATTGTTGGCTTGATATTCGAAGATTATTCTTCAACCTAGCGTAAAATAACCTCAAAAGGGAACCAATAGGCTGTTGGCGATTCAGAGGAGGGGAATGGTCTCCTAATGGATTATTCTGCTGTGCTCTGGATTGTTTGTGTTCCACGAGCGGAACACAACCGCCGGCGGGAATTCACTTTTAATCGAAAAGGGGGAGAAGACTGTGCACCGGGTGAATAGCTGAACGGAATGTTAAACTCCTTTGGAGTAATTACAGCCAAAATCCATTAAGGCCCTCCACGGTATGCTGGGAATCCGTGTCATTCAAGTTTAATGTATGAATTAGGGTGATGTCAATGTTGAAAGATGGATTAATTCCGTGTTGTGTCTGTCAGTTCACGTGTCACTTTCTTCCGAAAGGAAAGCAGAAATACGCTCTCCAAGTCACAAACTTTCCAGTGGCAAGACCAAAAGTGGGAAGTTGTGGGACGTTTTCTAAGATCCAACATTTTTGGCGCAATTCCAGCATCAGCTTCACTCCCTTTAGCACAACTAATATGTCTATCCCTTCAGCAACCCTGCTTTTGGAAGTTTATCGATATTCCAATGTCCCACAACTTCCACAAACGAATACTTTTTCATGGGGTCTTGCCTTCACTGGATAACCTGATAAGATCCACATTCGACAATCGTTGGCTCATATGAAATTGGAATGAGGAAACTCAGCTGGTTTACTTCTTCCCATCAGCAATGGACCTGCTTTTGGAAGTTTATCGATATTCCAATGTCGCTACCCATTCAAGACACAAACGGAGTCTCACTGGGGAAAATAGCATGGAATCATCACATGAGAAACAACCTGAGAGGGATGTGGGGCTCTTTTCTCTTCTAACTGCGAAAAGCTGCTGAAATCTGGAAGGAGTGGTTTCAGGGTTGTAGAATATAAGCTGACGTACCAATTTGATTTTGCTGAGTGCTCTTCGAGGCTGACTTCTCCCCTGATTGCCCTAAGATTCTGACATTTGAAAGGAAGCTCTTTTTCTTCTCTCAGACAAAGTCTACTTCATTAAGTAGGGCATCTTTAAGCGATTAGAAAAGAAGTTAGCCTCACGGCATATCTAGCTAGTCAGGTGGATCTGGACGTTGTAAGTCTATGTGTTCTAGCGACTCCCTTTCATAGCATACCATGAGGGATTTAGGGAGAAATTAGAATTCCTGAATCAGAGGATGAAAGTGGTTTCTTCCCTTCTTCATTCTATTCTACGTGTCATAGAAACAGTGTAATTCAACCTTCATGTGTCTAAATTAGCTGATCAGGGCGAATCCACACGTTGTAATTCTATATTTCCTAGAGAGCTCTCTTTCAACATATCACAGCATCTTAATGGGATTAAGAGAGAAGTCAGCCTCGAATTGCATCCTTCGTTTATTGGTTTACATTCTATACGACCTAGAGAGGATCCCTGTCAAATTTCGACATCTTGGGGCGATTTGGAGAGACAGCTGTCTAGGGTGTGTCCCCGATCTTAGCATTGCTGTGAAAGGGGCTCTTGTGAGGGCAGGTAGAGCTATAACGTGTGAATCTACTTAGATCAGATGAGTGCCCCGTGAGGTTAATTTCTCTGCTAATTGAACTAAGATGCTGACATTTGAAATGAAGCCTCTCTAGGACGTATAGTATACAAACCGAGAAACCAAACTAATCAATTGGGTGCTATTCGCGGCTAATCTCTCTCCGAATCCCATTAAGATGCTGTACTATAATGAACAGTAGTCTCTGTAAGGCGCATAGATTACAAGTTAAACATACTCATTGATCAGTTGATCAAGCACATGAGAATTGAAATACACTGTTTCCATGACACGTAGACTAGAATAAGGAAGGGAAGAAACTACCCTGGTCAGCTGATGCAGGTCATGGGCTAATTTCCCCCCTTAACTCGCAGAAGATGGTTTGCTATGAAAGGGAGTCTCTAGGACCCGTACACTTACAACGTGCAGATCAACCTTGATCATCTAAGTATGCTGTGGGGCTCATTTTTCTCCTAATTGTTCAACGATGCTGGGATTTGAGATAGAAATTCCCTATGAAACGTAGAATAGAATAACGAAGAGAGAAACCAACTTGGTCTGCTGTTTTTGGCCTGAAGCTAATTTCCCCTAATTTCTCCAAGATGCTGCGATTTCGGATGGAGTCGCTCTAGGAGATGTAGGAAAGAATTACAACTTGTGGCTACTTCTTGATTAGATGATTCAAGTTTGAGTTCCTGAGCTTTGAAATAGACGATCTTCATGACAACTACAATAGAATGAAGAAAAGGGGAAACCCCCCCCCCCCCGATCAGCTGATTTAGGTTTGAAGCTAATTTCTCTGCTCATCCCCCTGAGATGCTGATCTTCAAAATGGAGTCTCTACAGAACATGTAGAGTAAAATTACTTCCTTCGGAACCACCCAAATAATTGATACGTCTATCATACGATAAATTTTAAAAATCCATTGGTTTTGGCACAGATTCAGTAAGTATGTCTTAAAAAGGAACCTTTTAAAATCCAATGAACTTTCATTTAGTGCACCTCCTTGAAATAAATTACAATTTTTCAGGCAATTGAATTCATTTGACTATTTTGGAAACAATTTCCGCGCCACTGAAATTGTTCCCTATATGTATTAATCATCAAAAATGGGATTTGTCACCCAAAAAGAAAAAAAAATCAAAAATCCTTGAAGGTTCACAAAATCTGAGTTCTTGCGAACAAACTGAAATTAAATCTCTTAGGAACTTTGAAGAACTGTACGTTGGAGGGTTTGATTTTTTGAAATCTAAGGAGATTTTGCTTCCGAGTCTACCAAGGTAGCGGAAGCATTGTTTTCACTTTCGGAACGTGGAAATTTTTTGGTCTCCAAAATCAAAAATTCCACTCCCATTTTGCGTTTTAGACCTTTCTGAACAATTTTGGTTCCGTGTCTGTCTGTCAGCAAATCCTTGTTACGCGCATAACTCCGGAAGTTCTTGACCAATTTCGATGAAATTTTCAGGGATTGTTCGGTTTGATGTGTAGATGATCCCTATAAGTTTCATGACCCCCGGATCAATAGTAGCATCTGCGCATGCGCAAACGTGAAATCCTTGTTACGCGCATAACTCCAGGAGTTCTTGACCGATTTCGATAAAATTTTCAGGGATTGTTCGGTTTGATGTGTAGATGGTCCCCTATAAGTTTCACGACCCCCGGATAAATAGTAGTCTCTGCGCATGCGCAAACGAAATCCTTGTTACGCGCGTAACTCTGGGAGTTCTTGACCAATTTCGATGAAATTTTCAGGGATTGTTCGGTTTGATGTGTAGATGGTCCCCTCTAAGTTTGACCCCCGGATCAATAGTAGTCTCTGCGCATCCGATCCTTGTTACACCCATTGTACTCCATGACCCCCGGATCAATAGGGAGTTCATAGCAGATCATAAAAGTCAATAAGTTGTGTATATACACATTGGTCAACTGATTTGATTTCGATGAAATTTTCAGGGATTGTTCGGACTGATGTAAAGATGGTCCTCGTGAGTAATAAAGAGAAAATAAAGTTTTAGCCTCGAGCTTGGATCGAACCATATTGCATACTCTATACAGTCATGTTATGGATACGAGGAAGCTATGTGCCACACCCACTTGGCATTTTGAAATCTATCTGTTCTTCGTTCACTTCTTTCTGTTGGATAACTTATTGGTGTTTCATTTCCATATTAAATTGGAGATGGCTCTCCAACTGTTCTACCCTCAAATCCAATAAGTTTGTCCAATGAACATTCATTTTCCGCATCTTCCTGATATAAATTACTATCTTCTAGACGATCGAATGCATTCAGTGATTTCGGAAACAATTTCTGCGGCCCCCTATGCGTATTATTGGTCAAAAATGGGATTTTTCCGTCAAAATATGCTCAAACCCATGAAGGTTCAGCAAATGTGGGTTCTACAGAAGGAATTTGAAACTAAATCTCTTAGGAACTTTCCAGAACTGTACGTTGGATGGTTTGATTTTTGGATTTTTTGGATCTAAGGAGATAGGTACTTGTATTAAATTTACGTAAACCAGCTCATTTGGAAGGTTTTCACTTCTTTCCGTTAGATAATGAAGGTTCTGTTGGTGTTTCGTTTTCATAATAAATTTTAGATGACTTCCCAACTGTTACACCATCAAATCCAATAAGTATGTCCTAAAAATTAACCCTTCAAACTCCAATAAACTGTCATTTTCCGCATCTTTCGGACATCAATTAATATCTACTAGACGATAATAGATTCGTCGATTTCGGAAACAATTTTTGCAGCGCCTATGAGTATTAGTTGTCAAAAATGGAGTTTTCCGTCAAATTATGGCAAAACCCATGAAGGTTCAGAAAATTCGGGTTCTACAGAAGGAATTGAAACTAAATCTCTTAAGAACTTTGGAAAATTGTACTTTGTGTTGATTTTTCGATTTTTGGAATCTAAGGAGATGGGTACTTTTATTAAATTTATGTAAACCAGCTCATTTTGAGGGGGTTCACTCCTTGTTAGATAATAAAGATTTAATTGGTGTTTCATTTTCAAAATAAATTGGAGATAGCGTGGCTTACGAGCACGTTTCGCAATTATCGCAATTACTGTCCTCTCTATTGATAGGTGATCATTTTTTCGGTGTTTCCTCATTGGCAGATCAATATCCTTAAGGTTATCATCCGTAGGGGGTTGCCAGCTAATAACGCTCCGTTCAGAAATTGATTATCGGGGGCGGGCAACACCTACCTTCGTCTGAAGGGAGGCTACCAGGGCGAAATCCCCCTGACATGCAAGCTTGTCGTGGATGTGGGCTATTAGGAAAATGTTTTGTTCTACCCGACTACTGTTGATCTCCTATGGAGGGGGTTATCAAGTTTTCTTACCTGGTCCGTTATTTTTAGTTTCAGACGTCGTCTCGGCCATCCCCAGAAGGTGGAACCTCCCTCAGGAAACGTCACCGAACACTCACCAATTAAATTTGCCGCACTCGCGCTTAGAATGAGGCTTGCGACGCGGATTTATTTCCTCTTTTTTACGGTACTATTCGTTCTTTCTGTATTCGCGGGGTTCGGTATTTCGTTGAGAGCGTCGGCGGAAGATTTTAAAAAAATATATCGCTCGTGTCACAAAACCAAAATAAAACCTGTCGTTTTATCGAGCGGGAGGGAACGTAGTGGAAGGGACATAGAGGGGGGGTAAGACAAGTGAGTGGAGTGGAGCCCCTCCTCGGGATGGCCGCTACGCTAGCGCATTCTCTCGCTCCGCCCCTCAACCACATTATGAGGCTCATAATACCTACGCACCCGGAAGATCGATAATGTTTCCCGTCATTCCAGTCTGGTAAACGGACCTCCCTCGTTAACACGCTTCGTTAGCAATATGATACCTTCACTTATTAGAAATGAGTTAATGAAAAATTTCGTCCTGTAGGTATACTTTCAAGTCTCCAGCTTTCCCAAAAGATGCAATGGCAGGGTAACGGAGGATTGGAAGTTACTAAGAACCTGTGTTAGGGAAGCCGTTGCAGCATCGCATTACTTCACCTTCTTCTTTACTTTACTTTACATCAGTGGTCTCCAAACTATTTGCCCCAAGGGCCTTTTCATAATGTGGGAGTGGTGGGCCGGGCCAACAGTGGGTTCTGTGGGGCTAGTACCACAGCTAAAGGGGTCCGGGGAAAATTTGACAATTGAAACAGTGTTTTTAAGCACTCCTAGACGAGTTTGACTAATTCAAAATTAGCCTTAATATAAGGTAACGGCACCGGTAGTGGCCACTGCTCCAGTAGTGGCCATTTTAAAGTTTATATTTGAGAAATAAGGATTCCCGGTCTCCTAGTGGCTTCAAACTTGCAGGAGGTACAGCTCATGTCACCTTGTAGTCAGAGGTTGAACTAGGAGTGCGCAGAGCATCATTGGAAATTGTGGTAAACTTCTCAATATGACCGTCCCTAGTTTCCTCGTTTGTAGGGCTGTATCCTAGAGCTTCTACTGGATAGAATCAATTTTGTTCATCTGGTATTGAATTTAATGATATTAAACACGTAAGGAGGGCAAAATGTCAAGTGGCCACTACTGAGACATGCACGTGGCCACTACTGGAAATTTCGTAATTTGATGTGGCCACCACTAGATCAAAATAAAGGTGTGAGAAAAAATTAATAAAAAATAGAAAAAATTGTTCTTTTGATAGTTTTAGGCAATGGATATGTTAGGGAAGAGTCGGGCTATATTCTAAATGAGTCCTGAAGAAAGTCAGTACTACTGTTGGCCCACAATTGTCAAAACTAAAGAAAAAAATTCTTAACTGTGGCCACTACCGGTACCGTTACCTTAGGTACAAAAAAATAATTTTTAGTGATTGTATTTTTTAAAATTCCATAACTACTTTTTCGTTGTTTAATAAAAAATATTAACAATTGAATTTTCAGGAATAGAAAATTTTGAAAGTCAGACACTTGAAAACAGGGTTTTTAAGCACTCCTAGACGAATTTGACAAATTCAAAATTAGGCCTAATATAGGAACCAAAACATAGTTTTTAGTGATCTGATATATAGCTTTTCCAAGCCGAATTGAGACTTTTCCAAGTCGAATTGAGAATTTTTCAAACCAAATTGAGATTTTTCCAAACCAATTTGAGAATTTTCCAAACCAATTTGAGAATTTTCCACATCAATTTGAGAATTTTCCAATCTAAGAAACTTTCACTACTAAAAAGGAAGAGGGAGTTTTCCAAACCGAATTGACAATTTTTTAAGGCAATCCAAGACTTTTATTGAAAAAAAAAATTAGTGAAGCAAGCTCTTGTCGAGAACAGTAAAAATCGAGTCAACTCCGCATTTTTGTTTTTGTTGACGTCAATAGACCAGCCAAACACAGAGTTTTTCTGTTCATAACAAGACCGTAATTTTTATGAAGTATTCTTCGTTCATTTTGTCTTTTTGATTTCAATGTCAATTAGTTCATAAAGTGCTATTCTTTCATTTTGCTTCACAAATTAATTACTTAATTACACTACTTAATTTTTTTGTCAATAAAAGTCTTGGATTGCCTTAAAAAATTGTCAATTCGGTTTGGAAAACTCCCTCTTCCTTTTTAGTGGTGAAAGTTTCTTAGATTGGAAAATTCTCAAATTGATTTGGAAATTTCTCAAATTGATTTGGAAAATTCTCAAATTGGTTTGGAAAAACCTCAATTTGGTTTGGAAAATTCTCAATTTGACTTGGAAAAGCTATATTTCTTCAATTCCGTGATTATCAGTTTTTCATTGGTCAATAAGAAATAAAAAGAATTTCATTTTCAGGAATATAAAAACAAAGCATTTAAGAGAAATATATTTTGTATTATTAATTTAAAATTATTACATTCAAAAAAGTATTTTCGGGAAACCAATCTAATGTGATGTGTGCAATTGGTTTTTGCTTACAATGTCTTTCACTTAGAATGAAAATTTGTTGTTCCAATCATGAGTAAATTTCGGTTTAATATTCAATAATTAACCATTGTTTTCGCTCTTGAAACAAAATTCTACCCCCCCCCCCCCCTCCCCCGAAAATTCCATGGTTTACGTTTCAAAGGGTGTAGAATCCAAAACTGCAATAACAAGTTTTCCGTCCGTCCGCCGTACGCACGATTTCTCCGAAACGCCCCAATTCTTTAGCGCACTCTCACTTAATTTAAAGTGCCCTTCAAGGGTTGTCAAAGTTTTGTAAAATCCCTAAAAACCTCAAAAAAAGTCAAGGCGGCCTAAATTTAGACTTTTTTTTTAAGAACTTTTCATGAGGAATCGAATGAGCCCATCCCCAGGTCCGTAGCTCAAACCATTCCCGATGTATAGCCCGATTTATGGTGCCAACATTTGCATCCACATTCACTACATCACTAGGCTACTGCGATCAAAACAAACAGAAGTTTTTATTTATTTATTTTTTTTTATTGCAGAAAACTAGTGATGCAGCGAATTTGGATACTGAACTGTGAACTCCTAACAGGGTTTATAGCCGATACACGGGTTGAAGCATTCTGATGTGCATGAAACGCTGCAAATTCTTCACTAGGGTTTATTATTTAATTTCATTAATTTGGCTTGCATTCATGATTTGAATTTCTACTAATTGATTGATCAGTTTATCATATTTGAGTGAATCCTGAAATTCAATAGTCGCTCTATCACCTGTGAAACACGCACACTCCAAAGCTTAGTAGAAACAGTCTACTCTGGCTAGATCGTTTAAATTTGGATTTGGGACGCAATACGAGTGCTAACGTGACTTGATAAATTATAGAAGTTTTTATTGTGGTGGGGTATTGAGGTTCAATAAAAAAACCTGCAAATTCTTTAACTGGGATTTATTATTCAATGATTCATGATTTGAATTTCTACTAAGCTTTGGAGTGTGCGTGTTTCACAGGTGATAGAGTGATTATTGAATTTCAGGAGATATGCATAGAGCACTTAAATCGGTTATCAACCAAAATACCTATTTGGATTGATCAGTTGATCATATTTGTGTGCCTCCTGAAATTCAATAATCGCTCTATCACCTGTGAAACACGCACACTCCAAAGCTTAGTAGAAATTCAAATGAATCATTGAATAATTAACCCCAGTGAAAGAATTGGCAGCGCTTTTCTTTCTGTTCTGACGGTAGCCTAATTTTGCTTCCGAGTCGGCGAAGCAGCGGAAGCCTTGTGTTCGCTTTCGGGAGCCAACAGATCTTTGTTGTCCGAATTCAAAATTTCCACTCACATTTTGCGTTTCATAGCCTACTGAAAAAACTAACTGTCTGTCCGCCTTTCCTTGTTACAACCATAACTTCCGCAATTTTGAATGAATTTAGTTCATATTTTGAGGGACTGTGCGGATAAGGTCTATTGAGATCCCATAGGAATTTCATCTCAATATAATCAGTAGTACGCTCTGCGCTGCGCTAACGCGAAATTCTTGGAACAGGTATAACTTTCACAATTTTGATTCAATTTAGCTCATATGATGAAGGAATATAAGTACAACGCCCCTCATGGTCTTATATGAATATCATCATGATCGAACTAAAGGTACGCTGTGCGCATGCGCTTACATGGAATTAATTATTGCTTCCGAGTCTACTAAAGTAGCGGAAGCATTGTTTTCACTTTCGGAATGTGACAATTTTTTTGTCTCCAAAATCAAAAATTCCACTCGCATTTTGCGTTTTAGATCTTTCTGAACAATTTTGGTTCCATGTCTGTCTGTGTGTCTCTGTGTGTCTGTCTGTCAGCAAATCCTTGTTACGGGCAAAACTACACGAAGTTATAGTCCAATTTTGATGAAATTTTCAGGGATCGTGCGGGTTAGGGTGTAGATGGTCCCCTATAGGTTTCATGACCCCCGAATCAATAGTAGCTTCTGCGCATGCGCAAACGTGAAATCTTTGCCACAAGCATAACTGTGGTAGTTCTTGACCGATTTCGATGAAATTTTCCGGGATTGTTCGGACTTATTAGGTATATTTTATAGTTTGTTCAATAGTTGAACATGCCTACCTTCATTTTCTCAAGTTATGCTCCTGCATAACAATAAATTTACCTACTCTAATTCAATATTTACTTCGCCTAATTGTTTTTGTTTTTACTACCCACCTATGACGAGTAACCGCTAGAGCAACTTGTATTTGAAACGAAATGTACTGAAAATTTCTTCATTTTCTATTTTATAATGGTGTCACTTTGATTGTAACGAGGAAGTTGCTGTGCCAGAGACCCCTGCTTTACATATACGCTGTCAGTTCTAACATATGGGTTCATTATTTTTTTTAATGACGAGGGATAGTTTGTGTCATCTTGAACTTTCTAGGGTCACTTTTAGGATCAGAAATTGCGGTAGTGTCCTATGAAAATTTTCTGGAAATACTTGTCTGCTCAAGTACAAAAAGCTGTTCAACCTTAAGAAAAGTTCCAAATTTGACTTTTAGGTTCAGAAACAGGGCCGTACAGGGAGAATCCGGGCGCAAGGGCCAAATCTAGGACCCCCAAAAGGAAACCGTCCATGAAAACTACTGTAACCATAGTGGAAAATTGAGAATGATTAAGTTCTACCGAGTATGTGTATATTTATTAATTCTTTATTAATACTTCCAAACCTAATTAAAATTAAACAAGGGAGCTTCTAAAACTTCGAATGGCCAAAAATCGGGCGTCAAAGGCCCTAAAGGGCTGGTAGCAAAGATTGGAAGCGACCAAAAACCTCTGTAAGGAAAGCCGAATGACGGTATGAAACTCCTCCATGATACATCACGCTGCCAAATTCGCAATCTGGTTTATTATGTTTGAATAATCCGTGATAGTTCTCGTCCTATTGAGGTTTTTGATCTCTTTTTAGGTTCAGAAATTGCGATTGTGTGCTACAAAAAGTTTCTGAAAATACTTGAATTTTCACCTCATTTCCAAAAAAAAAGTGCTGGAAGCTGTTAAACTTGAGGAAAAGTTCCAAATTTTATCAGCTTTCTAATGGTAACCTTGTGATTTTTTATCGATCTCTTACAATTTCACTTCAAGTTTCCCATTATTCCAGTCTGGTAAACGTCCTTACATCGTTAACACGCTTCGTTAGCGATATGATCCTTTCCTGTTAGAAATATGTTAATGCGGGATTTCATCCGTTATTCTTTCGTAACGTCAAAAAGGTATTGAAGAGAGTTTTCCTAAAAGGTGCAATGTGAAGGGTACCTGAGGACTTCAAGTACCAAAAAGCTTTGTAGGGAAAGCTAAATGACAACATACGACAACTTCACAACGTACTAAATTATTCGAGAAGAAATTGTGGGAAACCATGTGAAGAAAACCTGGAGTTTGTTGATAAAGTAATTTATTTCAACAAAATTACAGAGTTACACACTTTGAATCGGTGTCGACGGTTCGGTCATCGTCAGTAATGGGACAATAATTGTAAAAACGATTTCCTCGCCCTTCCACACCTAACATGCCTATTGCAAGTCAAATATCTTGCATGAGAATGAGTTAAGAGCGAAGCCGATTCACATTCGTGGCAAATGTTGGGACTAAACAGTTCAGTGACCTTACTGACTCCCTATTCCCAATTCTAAATCTCTAATTAGAGACAACCAATATACCAACATGCTAAACAGGTCGAAACCGCCCAGATATTTCAAAAATGAATACCCAATTTAAAGAAAAACAACATCAAACTTCACTTTGCACCATTTGAAGTCAGATTGAGAATATTCTTTCTTTTCTTTCAAAATTTGTCGGTTGGTATCAACGAACTACCTATGAGAAATAATCACTTACCATAAACGATCACATTATTTTTTATCATATTTCATATGTTCGAAATTAATAAGACCGCGCAATTGAAAGAGTTATGGGACTTATTATCTGGAAATGTCATTAAAATCGTTTGGAAACTAAAGGAAAAGGGCTAGTTACAGGGATTTTACGTTCCTGTTCAAGCTGTAGCTTGTTATAATATTAAGGTGTTTAAATTTATATGAGATCATTAAACCAATCCTTCCTAACTACGACCGAGCGAGATCACACTACAAAAACGTGAGTGGATTTTACTTTTACACGTGGGCAGACTGATTTATTGATTTTTGAACGATGAAACTCATTGGGGACCATCTACAACCTAACCCCCCAATTCACAGGAAGTGTCCTCTACATCGGATGAACACGATAGCAATACAGCTTGTTACTAGTATCTGCCGACGTATGGACAGACACAAAAGTGGTTTAGAATAACAAAAAAATGTTTAATCTCCTCAAAGGGGAAAAAAACAGATTCCTATTTGTGAAGACGGACTTGGAAGCAAAAATTTGAATTTGAAGAAAGGAGATAGGAAATTTTGGGCTGTTTGAAACGTGATATCCATTCACAAATATTAATTTTGGGAATTCGTAGTGATCCACATTCTTAAATACGGTGAAATCGTCATATGGTGAAATTCATAAAATCTATGGAATTCATAGTTGGTACTTATCTTAAGGGTAATACAATTATGGATTCGGCGATAAGCAGAATTCTTATTCAAAATGTGATTAGTGAGAAATTCAGATCTTCATTCATGTACCTGCACCTGTATTTATATTACAAATTTCCCTCACAGTGAAAATACTGTTAATAAAATTATTATTCATGAGTACGATGTTTGGAAAGATGTGCATGTAGATAGCGGTAATCAAGTAAGCTTTGGGAGGGAAAGAAGTCTGGCGTTTGAGGACAAATAGGATCCATGTTTACAGCATCCATACAACTCCATCCTTATCACTGATCAGCTGACTTTCAACGTTGATAATAGACGGACCCCCTCCCTGTTATTGATGGTAAATTCCACTTGTGTGGTGTTTCATTTGATCGTGTATTGTACAAGCTTTTTAGTATCTATCTGATTTATTTTAATTTTCCAACGATTTCCAACGCTCTGGTGCAAAAGGTGAGTGATCGCAATGTTACAATTGTTGAAGGTAGGATCTTCAACGATTCGGTGTCACTCGTAGGTGACTACGCTCTTTCCTTTGAATGATTGGTACTCTTTTATAATTCTTAGATATACTAACTTAGTTCACATACTTCATACAGCTTACGTTATAATACGAGAAACCAAAGCATGAAAACACCTCTATTCTCAAGTGTGCAGCCTTCTACACATACCTACTGAATGCCTTCCTCAGCCTCTACCTTCCGCTATCATAATTTTGACAGCAGTTACAAATCTCATGATTCAGCCGGGTGTTCAAACTCGAAAGTAGACTTCATGTAGTCAGCGGTGAATTTGTTAACAGGGTTTATGAATTTCTTAAATCAATGACTCATGTATATCCATTGGTTTGCGAATAATCCTATCATTCCGTCTTACTATCTACTTACCTACTGTCATACCAATATTGATGCCGGAAGCTTGTTGTGCTGTAATGAGTGAAAAGACAACATTTATTAAAATTAGTTTGTTAAAGTGTGTGTAGATGGTGAAAATGGATCACGTTTAGGTTTTCTGGTGCTTTGAAATAAGTAGTCAATCATTACATAGAAAGTCGAATTGCCTCGTATTCCGGCTTGAGGAAATTGTTTTCCGGTTGTTGGAAGCCCTTGATTCATCTTGTATCGCACCTCATCTTTAATGAGCGTAATGGGTTTGGGAAAATGCGGGATATTCTACGGAAAGGCGATGAGTTTCGGACCAGGAAACGCAATGGCTTTCGGGTACGTAGTGTGGTGAAGAAGGAAGCCAACGAGGACTTATTTACTAAGCCCAATAAGTTAATTCACCAGAACCTCCAGTCGAAAACATCTTTGTTAGAACATGCCGATTTCAAAAGATTTAGAGAAAGTATCTACGCAGTCAGAAGAGAGTCTTTACCAGCAATGTCTCGAACACAAGAATGATGTCTGACACAATTGCGAAATTCAGCTATTTCGGTGAATAACGAAAAGTTTTGCTACGTTACTCCAAATGATATACCGATATTTACGACTCGGCAAAATCTTCGTGTTTTAGCTCAGGCTGAGGATGTTCTGGCCGACGGGACTTTTCGTTACGTGCCTCATTATTTTTATCAAATGTACACGATTCACGCCAGTGCGAACGGTTATCGCATACCTGTAGTTTATGCATTGTTAAATTGCAAAACATGCACCTGCGTACCTACTCGACGGATTTCCTGGGTACCTACCTACCCCAAACCCATAACGTTTCGTTCTACGACTACTTACACTTGATCCTCAACCCATTACTTGTCCTTCACCGAAACTCATTGCCTTTTTCACCGAAACCCACCTCGTTTTGAGCCTCGCTCCCCCAAACTAAAAGCGCCCTCTTCAATTACCTATTTGTTCCTTATATACACTGCTGAGAAGTATATAAACGTTTGGTTTCTACTTACATATTCAATCAACAAACATAAATCTGGTAGAAAAGGCTCTTCGAGACTAGTTTGAACTCTGCAATGTTTACTTCATGTACTGGATTGTGTGTTCCCCCTTCCCGATTCTTGAATCCACCACCTTTGAGCCTTCTAGCGTCTTGGACATCCTCTGTTAGTTGCAGGAATTAATCGTCTCAGTTCTGTGAAGAGGCAACTATTCTGTATCCAGCATTTCCTTATTACTATTGCTGCATGCTCTTCATAAAAAGTGTAAGGTTGTTGCTAGTTCTGTTTGAGGGAAAGTGCAAATAGTCAAGTTCGGAGTCTCGTTTACGTGCAGAACAACTGTGCAGCATATGTTTGTACTTTCCCAGGTCCATTTGGACGGCAGGGAGTGGAGAATGTATCCATATGACTGGTACTGCTAGGGGATACTTGACAGGGCAAAATGACGTGGGTAGGTACATGTTTCAGTACACCTGATCAGCACGTTGGGGTCCCTACAAACTTATCAAATTCAAAAACGAGAGGTTGAGGCTTTCTGAGTAGTTTCCCCTTAACTAATCAAAATTTAGTTAATGGCAACGTTGTCAAAATGAATGTAAAATAGAGATCAGATATTCATTTGGAAGATGAAAAGGGAAACCCACCAAATGGAATGTCATCAAACCAAACCTACGGATGGCTCCATCCAGCCGTTATGTGTTAACAAAGTCGCAGGATTCTGAGGCCTTCTGGTCCCAGACCAGGTAGGTACGCTCAATGCATCATTTTGTGAATGGTACTTTGTGGAACTTTAATGGTGGAGGCGCCGAGCCCTTTGTCGGGAACTATTCTTGTTCTATTGAGGGGGAGTTTGAATTCCCCTGTTCGAACTCCACGACGGTTGCCGGGACCAAACTTCTTAGTGTTCGCCCCTGCGAGATCTTGCAATTTTCCCCTTCTAAAATTGTATCCCAAAATCTCTTAGTTTTACCTCAACACCCCGTGGAAAGGACAAGTTCAGTAAAGACTAGAATTTCGGCTAAATTAAACACTACTTTTCTTTATTTGTACAATCTGAATCTTTATGCCACAATGCCATGTATCAAAAGTTCGGTACCTTGTGGAGGTCTGAAGGTCGTGCTGAGGAAAGCCGCTTGTGGGTTGGCTAGGCCTGGTGCAGCTTGGGCTGAGGTTCTTCCAAGTCCGGACGGCTCAGCAGGGGGGAAGGATTCGCTCACTGCCCGAAACAATCGGTTCGTAAACCAGACTAGGAATACTTCATTTTTCCGAACTGTTCTCGAGGAGCCTTTTCCGAATCCTGGAGGGAGGTATTTTTTCCGCTGCTGTGAGTAGTGGGGCATCGACGGCTGAGCGGGTTGACAAGCTCAGCAGGTCTGCCCTTTAAACTAGGCGGGAGCGCCCAAGTTCCGTTTCCAGTGGGTTTCCCTTTCAGGCCGGTTTTTCGTTAAATTCGTTCCTCACAGAAGGCTTCAATTGATACAAAAATTCGATCCATTCCCATCGATATGCTTGAGCTAGCTATTCAAAGCATGAAAGACCAATCCCAAGAAGGAAGACATTTAATTGACGTAAGCCTCCATGATTAACGAAAACTGTTTTGTATAATAAATTTCCATTGTTACTTAAAATTTTATTAA
>JAVIWC010002274.1:0-34985 GCA_031894815.1 Creontiades dilutus | reverse complement strand
TAACAGTTATATTTCTCGTGGGGTTTGCCAAGGAGGCAGATGAAAGCAAGGTCATGAATGTCATTACCTACAATGGACAATGTGTAGAAAACTACGAATAGAACAACTTTAATTCAGCGAGGCGAATGAAGCATCTACCTACGCTTCAATTATGCTGCAATTATCTTACCCTAGGAAGGAAAAACTATCCATTCCATCAAAGATTGCTGAAGTATGGAATAACACCAGTTAGGAGGAATACCCTTGGGAGATATGGAACTGTGACTTCAGCAGAAGAGCTACAAACAGTTTCTGTCGAGATTCTTTTGACCGTCTTCTGAAGCCTAGGTGTCTTTGTCCCAGGAAGTGAGGAAGTAAAACCCTGGACGCTGGGAATGTAATGCTCACAGCCGAGCTCAAAAGTAGTTGCTTATTAAATGGATTCTACTTGCTTAATTGCATCTACTTGTGCTGACCAAAATTCAACTCATACTATGAGGTGAACCATTTCCCTGGGAGAAAGTTCACGGGATTGTCGCCTTCTGAATCTCTTGGTTAGCTCAAATTAAACAAACCTCTAGGAGTTCCTCTTTTAGTAGCAGCGGCCTTAAAGGAAAGAATTATCCATGGACAGTAAAGAATTGCTCATGGACAACAAAATCCTCATTTACAAGGTCTTTATAAGGCCTCTCTGGACTTATGCGCTCCCAGTATGGGGCACTTGTTATTCCTCCCAATTTCGACGCATTGAGCAACAACAAAACGGTTACTCCAAAAAAGAATTGTCCATGCCACGGATTTCGTACGGAACGAAACCATATATAGAGATTTCCAGCTAGAAACACCACACGGATTCCGGCAAACAGCAATGAGTACTTTTTTGACCCGAAATACTAAGCACTACAACACTCTTGCTAGTGAAGGTTTTCATCGACCCCTACATTCCAGACTCCAACGGCCCCGTCATATTTCAGACATAACTGAGATGTGAAGTGCTTATATGTTTCGCTTAGAGACAGTTGCTTTCTTTCTTTTTCATGAAATGTGCTTTTTCCATGAAAAAGGCACATACTGCTCACCATTAATAGTACTTTAACAATTTGTCAATGAGGTATATTTGTTTTGTAAATAATCTCATTAAATTAAAAAAAAAAAAAAAAAAAAAAAGCGACCATAAGTCTACCGCTTTTACCATTAACGGTGCACTGTTAATGTACGTACAATGTCTTACAGACCATATGAACCAAGCCAATGTGGCCAAGTTTAATCAAGATTCAAAATATTTAATGCACCGATCCACCTCAGAGGATCACAAACCAATTAAGAGTCAAATGAATTATCTCAAGGCTGTTTTTAAAAAGTGGTATTGGTATTTACCTAAATTTACAATCGCGAATGTCACTATTTCGTGATCATTAGTAATAAATCTTACCTGTTGGTTAGATAACTTATCCTATAATTTGTGCTCACACCTTCATCAATAAAATTTGTGCTCACACCTTCATCAATAAAATTTCATCAATACTACCAGGAAATCAGTTGGAACGCAGTGAATAGACTTACAATTTAATCTGCGTTGTAGGGGCACCGAGAGTTGGCCTTGAATGCTTTCTGAAATTAGAAGAAAATGGCACATTGAGGATGATGTCTATTTCACTATGAAAACGTATAGTATGTAGCTCAATACCTTTGTCATTGTAGTCCTTGTTCTTTTGATTTTAAGTCGCTTAGGTAGTATTTGGATTCAACTGGACGACTCATTCATCAGGGGTGCCCACGCCCCCTAAGCGTCAGGACGCACCCCCCCCTAAACTTGGATCCAGCTCCCCATGTAAAGGCCGGGACACACCCGTCCTACACTCTTCCGATCCACCTCCGATCCGATTTTGCCCCGAAAATCGGATCGGTGCGGGATCGGAAAGGGATGGTCACACTTGTCCCGCCTCGCCGCGTCCAGCTTCCCTCCGACCGCCAGTCGCCTCTCGAATGTTAACAGTGTCCTGTGACTGTGAAGGAAAATGTTGAAGAATTTTAGCAACAGGGATTTGGCCATGGTGGCACTTGCACTAGATGAGGAAGGTGAAGAGAATGGGAGGTGTTTGGTGACGAAGAACCAAAATAAACGTGGATTCTGGTTGCACTCTGCTTGGAAAAGCAGACCTGAAGAAGGAGAGTTTTCAACGTTGCTACCTCATCTTTTGGACGATGAAACCAAGTTCTATCAATATTTTAGAATGTCGATGTCTACTTTCAACTTGTTGGAAGCAAAAGTAAATGAAAGATTTGGTCGTACAGTGCCGGATATTCCCTCACACTCAATTAGCTCCTCCGGTTTGATAGACATTGTTATTTAATTTTAGTTTATAAAAACCACCACAAAACGGCACGAACAAATTCACTAGAGCTTGGAAAATGAGAGCACGGCTGTCCTGCATCCTTCCCGCAAGCTGGACAACGAATAGATTCCGATTAGGGTGCAGGATCGGAAGCGAAATCGGAGTCGGACGGGAGTGGGGTCGGTCGTCTGTCGGTAAAGCGTGAACCACAGGGTTTCAAGTTCGCATACCTACATTGCCCTCTCCGACGCAATCGGAGCAGGATCGGAAGAGTGTAGGACAGGTGTGTAAGACAGTACCTCCTTTCCAGAACAAAAACGCTGCAAATTCTTTCACTGGGGTTTATTATTCAATTGGCTTGCGTTCATGATTTGAATTTCTACTAAGCTATTGGAGTGTGCGTGTTTCACAGGTGAAAGAGTGATTTTTGAATTTCAGGAGGCACACAAATATGATCAACCGAACAATAAAAATGGGCATTTTGATTGAGAACAGATTTACGTGATTTATGCATATCTCTGACATTCAATAATCGCTCTACCACCTGTGAAACGCGCACACTCCAAAGCTTAGTAGAAATTCAAATTATGAACGCAAGCCAATTGAATAATAAACCCCAGGGAAAGAATTTGTAGCGTTTTACCTACATTTACGGGAATGCTTCCCGTGTATCGGCTGCAAGACCTTTTAGGAGTTCACTCCAGTATCCACATTACTACATCACTACGTTACTAGATTAATGATATCAAACCAAAAACAATAATAAACTAAAATAACGCGAATGTTGGCACCATAAATCGGGAATGGTTTGACCTACGGACCTGGGGAGGGGCTCATTCGATTCCTCGTGGAGTGTTCTTTAAAAAGAGCACAAATGTAGGCCGCTACGACTTTTTTTGAGGTTTTTAGGGATTTTACAAAACTTCGACAACCCTTAAAGGGCACTTTAAATTAAGTGAGAGAGCTGGCTCAAGGATCGGGCCGTTGTCGGACCAACATGGATTTTTCCTGAAAATTTCAGGTCTTTTGCTTCAGCCGTTTGGGAGAAATCTTGCGTACGACGTACGGCGGACGGACGGAAAAATGTTTATTGCAGATTCCGATTCTACACTCTTTGAAACGTAAACCATGAAATTTTCAGGGGGGGTTAGAACTTCTTTTTCAAGAGCGATTACAATGGTTTATTATTGAATAATAGACCAAAATGTAAAGAATACTCGTAAGCACCCCTGATTTTATCTAAAAGTAAAGGGAGATTTATGTAGGTATTGATAACCATGCCAAATTCCACTGCGATCCCTTATTCCACTACGGAGATGAACATACATGGGTTTCTGCTAGTTGCATGCTCCAGCTCAGACCTCCCATTGAACAGGCTCTGCAGACCGAGCTCTTCAGCTCGACTTTCTATTTGACTGATTTTCATCACCCAAAGATGAGGTTTTCCGAATGATGAGCGAACGAATGATCAAATGACAACTCTTGTGATCTCATTCGATTCACAGAACTAATTTCTATCTGAATTGAAAAAAAAAAAAAAAAAAAAAAAGCTCTCCCATACTTTGAAAGTAGTTGATATTCCTATTTTTTAATAGTTTAATCCTTAATTATAATCTCATATTGAGTTTAAATCATGTACTACAGACTGCGTCTAATACAGATAAATTTGTAATTTACGTTTGAGGGCTATCTAGTACAGAAATAATGGACTTCTGTGTAATAATTTGCTACGTTTTGAAATCTACGATCATGAAACGTAAATCAGCATCTTTTGAGCGGGAGGGATGTTAACTTGTTTCCCCTAGCCGATTACAAAGGATACATTGAAAATAATAAACCAAAAAGAAAACAGTTGCATTGGTGAATGACAAATCCTTTCACCAAAAAGCTGAGTCGTAGAATCATGTACTTTTTTTCAAATTGGTTAGTTTGTTATGCTCAAAAACTGTTCTCCCACAAACATATATTAGTGTTAAAATCCAGAAATCATTTCGGATAGCTTCAAAACGGATTTTGAAAAAATGGTTGAAAGGAAAAGAGTTTGGACAGGACGCAGAGGGCATGAATTGAATTGATTGTCTGCTAGCTTTGATGGTTCTCCGAAAAACCGACGAAAAGTCGATTGCTCACGAAACATTGTGAGCTGTGCGAGTTGTCTCCAAATTTATGGAGTGCGCGCAGTGAGCTGGTTCGGGAGCTTTAGCGTGGTCGGGCTTGATGCAGAGATAATAAACCTTTTTGTGAAGAATTGCAGCGTTTTTTAGGTACCAACTTAGTAACTTACAGTTGGGCCGCTGTTGGAGATTCACTGGAAGGTGTTGCACCCATCGTAACTAATTCAACTATTCATGGACTTTTGGATAGATCATCTGTGGATTTTGCTCCCTCGAGAAACGTCCTATATCGAAACCGAGTCGAATTTCCATTTCTGTTAAACCTACCTTACGCATTGTAAACAAATACTACCACGACAACCATATCTATGATAAGTGTACTATTCATATTCGTAAAACGTTTCTAGAAATTCCCATGAATAATGAAGTAGCTGAATGAATAATTGAGTAGTAGTATACTCAATAATTGAGTCAATTATTGACTTGCTAATAGTCTTTGCAGTTTCTCCTAAGAAATTTGAATAATTGGTAGAAAAAAAATGCACACTGCTCTTTATAAATATTATAAAAAATACATTGTTTATTCACATCAATATTTCAGGTATCCAGGTACCAGTGTACCATTATGAGATTTATAGTACACATTCACTAATCACAACAACTTAGTTGAATGGTATAAATTTACAATAAATTTAAATGGTTATTCTAATTAAATCACATAGACTTATATCTATCGAAACAGATCTGAATCCATAGTCTTTAAATAATCAATTTGCTAATAGCTAATAGTGAATCTCTTAAAATTGACGATGGGCTCCTTGATAAAAGTGCATTACATGTCATTAAAAATTTAAGTTGTCTGATACAACTCAGTTCTTTATCATATTTAGTTATACGTATTTAATGAAACGTAGAAAATAGGAATTTTCATTTTTATCGTGTTAATTAATATACAGTATCCCTCATTACCCGCTGTTTCAATTATTCACAGTATTCGCCCAGTGCTCTTAAACCTTGAAGAATCCTGCTGTTTGTTATCGATAGAACACAAGATCAAGACGAGTCAAACGAAGATGTCTCAAATCGGGAAATGAAAACGTGTTTTGCCTCTTTTTAGTAGAGAAACTGAACGTTTTAGATGAGCTGAAAATTGACAGAGTTGTTTCGGTCGCAAGGAAGTTTGGGTTGGATGAGTCAAGTCTGGGAGAACTCAAGAAAACCGTTTAGAAAATTGGAGTTGGTGTGAAGGAAACGGACTTTTTTGAGTCAAAACTGCATCTTGTTTTCATTTTCATATGATGGTTGAAAAACTGAAAAGGCATTGATATATGGATAGTAGGATCGAACCAGGAATCGAGTGCCTTTGAGTTCCCGAATACCAGTGAAAGCAGCACCAGCATGTTGCCTCTCTAGGGGAAGGTAGTGCAAAATCACAGGAAGATATGGTCTGAAGCAGTGGGAGAGATTTACGAATAGTTGAAGAAAAGTTTGAGTGGAACAGCATTATTCGGTGACATTTTAGAGCTCCCTCCAAACGAAGAGGGTGAGAGGTTTGCAGAAATAGATCTACAGGATATCGAACAAATGAAACAAACCGAAGACCAGGAATTAACAGTGGAAGAATTGGAGGAACTCGTGACATCTTCAGACAAGGAGCTGAACCGTCTGGAAACGAAGAGGGATATCCTACTGATCCTGAGGCTAAGCATTTTGCCTCAGCATTTCTCCTGAGGGGAAGGTAGTGCAAATTCACAGGAAGTTATATCCTGAAATGGTGGGAATGGTGTATTCAGAGAAAACTTGGAGTGGGGCTGGTTCGTTTGGTGACATTTTAGAGATCCTTCATAACGTAAAGGATAAGGGGTTTGCTGAAAAGGATCAACAGAATGTCGAACAAATGATCCAAGCTTGCGACCAGGAACTAACCCAAGGAAAAATTGGAGGCACTTTTGACGTCTTCAGACAAGGCAGCCGAACCGTTTGGAAACGAAGACGAATATCCACTGATCCTGAGGCAGGAGACATTTTGCCTCTCAAGGGGATGGTAGTGCAAATTCTAATGGGGTTATGACCTGAAGTGGTGGGAGTCATGTATTTAGAAAAGGTTGAGTGGAACGGCATTATTCGGTGAAGTTCGATCAATATGATATCGATCAAATGATCCAAGCTTGCAGCTAGGAACTAACACGAGGAAGAATTGGAGGAACACGTGACACCATCAGACAAGAGCCGAACCGCCTGGAAACGAAGACGAATATCTTGCTGATCCTGAGGCTAAGGCTTAGCCGCTAAGCATTTCTCAGCATTTCCTCTCAATGGGAAGGTAGCGCGAATTCAAAGGAAGTTATGGCCTGAACCGGTGGGAATGATGATGATGAGGTGGGTATTTGGAGGAAACTTTTAGTAGAAGAATTGGAGGAACTCGTGACGTCTTCTGACTAGAGAGCCGAAGTCCCTAAATCCCACAATAACACTTCTGCGAGGCAACTCAGAACAGATTCAGATCAGATAGTCGACTCGGATTCCCTAATGGAAAGGGCTCTTTGCTCCAAAGGAGTCCACAAGTTGATGCTACTTACGAAAAAGTAAACAAGGAAATTACTTTAAAAAAAAGAAGAATAATCGAACCCCTGCGACAATGATTTTTGAGCCCTCTTGAATGTTTAGAATTATACATTATTTTTGGTCGCGTTTAATAAAAATACAAGCCCGATAAGGTCCTGCGAGCAATCTTATTAGCGAATTCTCTCTTCAACAGGAAAATTTTCATTCATGTAAGGTGCCGTAATTCTCGGTTACTCTCTGGAATCTCACCTCTGCGGATAATGAGGAATTACTGTACTGAGCACCACGTACTGGGGAACTTTCTGTTAGACATTTGATATCTTGAACATTAGGTATAACAATACTGGTGTCTTCAAACTCCCCAAGAAAATTATATAATCACAGTAATCAAAATTAGGTACTCAGTACCTAAGTAAAAGTAAATTAGGTACCACAGCACTGGAAATAAAATTTACTGTTGTCTCATTCTTATGTGTCCTTGAAGACTGCGGATTCGAATAAATAGCTAAATCTAATTCTCCAACTGGGCGGTTCAAAGCCCTGTACAATATAATCACGTAGAAATTTGTTGGAAAGTTCTTAGAATGGATTAGGAAATATTCGTTTCGTGTCATACTCATAATATTGACGGGTCTTTCGTAATATTGTAGGCAAGTGGTCTTTTGTATTCAAGTAAGTACATTCTCAATAAGACACCGCCATTCAACTAACCAAAATATGAGATTGTGTTTATAATTTAAGAAAATTAACCTAACGATCAACAGGTGGCTTAAGTCTTGTTTTGATGTTTAAAAAAACTTACAATGTAATATGATACGTTTAAAAGCCGCGCGCACTCGTTTGGTTAAAGTACGAATTTGAGAAAAGAATATGAGATTAGGAAAAAGGTTGGTTCAAGAAGATGCCAACGTTGATGAAACAATGGCGGCTTTTTTCTGGCCAGCTAGGAGAGGCTGCGAATTTTCGGGAGGTTCCGTGTGACTTCTGTGGTACAACGAGACGTCTCTCATTTCTGTTGTTACGTGAAGTACTTCGTCCACGTCCCCTCCACTCTTCACGGCAACTGTAAAACAAAATATCCGTCTTTTTGAGCATAATTGGATTCGGATTTAGATTCAAGTGTCACGTACAGGCATACAAGCAAAAGTTATTCGAGCGGTAGGTACAAAATCACTGTTAAAACCTACCATTCAGAGCTTGTTCAAGGTCTTCATTGTCGCTATAGTACATGAAGTTTTTCGAACATATCGGTTCGAGCACCGCTGCTAAAGAAGGCTGCACGTTGTAAAAGAAGAGAGGTTGGTGTCTTTTCTTGAAGTCATTGATCAGTGAAGATATTCCCTGAAAAAAAGTTACTCAATATTATAATAGCCATGCATTTTGAACATTCAAAGTATTTTATGAACCTAATAGATGACCCTGACGATCTCCAGGACCTGAAGATTTTGTACGTACGTACCTGCTATTGCTATACCATTATAAAACTCATTGGGACAATTGTCATGTACTAATTTCACCAGTTTGCAATTACACAAAACTCGATTCATAAGGACAGTTGTCAAATACTAACTTCGACATATGGCAGGTAGACCTTCACCAGTTTGCAATGACACGAAATTCTACCAAATGAAACGCAAATAGTTACAATAACCTTATAAACGTTACGCAATGTTAACTAAGTAACGCCCACTTAAAATCAACGGCTTTTCTCCGGTTTGGCGAATTTTTAGAAAAAATACAACTATTGCAATGGCTCTAAAAAAAATTTTCTTTTAAAAATGGAAAGAATAAAAAGTTATTGAGAAACTTCTTTGTCGAAATCCTTATTGAAGCATCTAGATTGACTCCTGGGTTTTCACTCTTTTGTTTTATATATGTGTCGTTCTAGACGATAAAATTTGAAGAAAAGTTCTGTTCTTTCCTCAAAAAATCAAGCATTACAAAAGAAATTATGAATTTGTCAGACAACACTTTTCGAGCAAATTAAATTGGTCAAATTTCAAAAACTGTTCTAAAAAAAATCACTAAAAACAGCTGAAAATCGTTAAATGAAAATTTTAAGCAGAATTGAAAACATTTATCCACCATAAACTAGGTAATTTAAAAATTGAAGCACAAACTTTTGCTAAAACTGTACTTAAATTTCATTAAAATTCACTTTAAAACGGTGGGCATTTTTTCATGAAGGTTCATTATTTATTTGCGGGCCCCACACTTCATTTGCCTGTTGGAAAAATCTCCGGAAAACCATGTTTTGGCACGTTTTTGACCAGTTTTGGCTCAGAGCATCTTTGCTGCGATCGGGTAGGCTAGAAGTTGAGATCAGCAAGATTCTAATTAGAGTCCATGTAAGAAAGAATGGATTTTTTACATCAATTCTAAGGCGGTTTTTTGGCCCTCGCGGCAGGACTAACATGGCAGATTTTGAATTTACGCACATTGAAACGTGAAGTGGCATAATTTTGATGGGTAAATAACATAATTTTGAAAAATTCGCTCATACGATCAGGCTGCATGACTGGAACTTATGATATATGCCGAAACTACAAGCTTCGAACTCCTGCTCCAGAAGAATTGGCAACCCTGTATCATGATGCATAAACTAAAGATTTATTAAACCGATGGGCTTTCAGTTTTAGAACAGACTAGATTTATTTGCTTCCAATAGTTCAACTAACTGCAAGGTATGTACTTACTTTTGCAGTTGTGAAATCAGTGTTTTCGAAAAGTGTGCAGTCAAAGACTATAGGAAGGTTGGATTTGCCAGCCGTTACCACTGTACTCCTCAGATATTCCATTCCTGGGAAGTACACGCTCGAGTTGGGTTTGATGGATATGTACTCTATTCCTCCATCACACTGCAGAAATTGAAACGTGAAAATTTATTTCATAATGTCAAATAAAACCATTATTAAGATAGAGGAATATCAGCATAAGTTACCTGAAGGTGATTCGTGACGATTTTGGGTCTTGCCGAGTAGATGAGAAGGAGAGCGATGTTGACTCCAACTCCGACCAAAATCCCGATTTCAACGCCGCTCACCAAACACACAATGAAGGTCACCAACATGGGAAGAATGTCCCTCTCTGGAACGTTAGATAAACAATCAAGTCAAAATCCAAAACCATTCCAAATTCAGTAACACCTCCTGTTGTTCGGAGTCGAATGCATACATTACATCTTCCTTTGCATTACGTTTTAATGAAATTTAATACGTAGTAACTAAAATTGTGAAATCAAATTTTAGATACTAATTCTTAGTATCCTTTTCTCAAGATTATAAAGCTTCAAAATAAATTTCACACTATGAGAAGAACGAGCAATCAATATTTCGTCTAACCTTTCTCCTCTTATACTAAATTTCGCCCAAAAACCATTCAATAAATATTAACCCAGAGTTAATGGTAGTATAAATTAATGGACATCATAAGAACTGTTTTTATGACGTCAAATTGTCATAAAAAGTAACTATTTCCTTCTCGTATAGTGTTATTTTTTGCACCCAAATTCTGATTCAGGTTTGTTTGATGACCGGGATTCAATCTGGACGTCTGTACTTGTTCATTCAGAACGTAGGTCTCAGTTGGTAGCACATATATTTATATGGCAAAGATGGTCAGATCAGCTGAGAGAGTTCTATGGATGATTTTGGTTTATTATTCAATATAAACCATTGTAATCGCTCTTGAAAAACAATTCTAATCCCCCTGAAAATTCCATGGTTTACGTTTCAAAGGGTGTAGAATCCGAATCTGCAATAAAAAACTTTCCGTCCGTCCGCCGTACGCCGTTCGCACGATTTCTCCCAAACGGCTGGAGCAAAAGATCTGAAATTTCCAGGAAAAATCCATGTTGGTCCGACAACGGACCAATTCTTTAGCCAGATCTCTCACTTAATTTAAAGTGCCCTTTAAGGGTTGTCAAAGTTTTGTAAAATCCCTAAAAACCGCAAAAAAAGTCAAGGCGGCCTAAATTTGGGCTTTTTTTGAAGAACTTTCCATGAGGAATCGAATGAGCCCTTCTCCAGGTCCGTAGCTCAAACCATTCCCGATGTATGGTGCCAACATTTGCGTTATTTTGGTTTATTATTGTTTTTGTTTTGATAGCGGTAACCTACTGATGTAGTAATGTGGATACTGGAGTGAACTCCTAAAAGGCTTTGTAGCCGATACACGGGTTGAAGCATTCTGATACCCATTAAAAAAATAAAAAATAAAAAAACGCTGCAAATTCTTTCACTGGGGTTTATTATTCAATTGTCTTGCGTCCATGATTTGAATTTCTACTAAGCTTTGGAGTGTGCGTGTTTCACAGGTGATAGAGCGATTATTGAATTTCAGGAGACATGCATAGAGCACGTAAATCTGTTCTCAACCAAAATACCTATTTGGATTGATCAGTTGATCATGTGCCTCCTTGAATTCAATAATCGCTCTATCACCTGTGAAACACGCACACTCCAAAGCTTATTAGAAATTCAAATCATGAACGCAAACCAATTGAATAATATAATAAACCCCAGTGAAAGAATTTGCAGCGTTTTACTTTACATTTATCCCTCACCATTAAACATTTCCACGATCCGATGTGTCTGTATGAAGTTTAACATCAATTCACGTTTGATATCAATATGACTTGAGCTTTTTCTAGACAGCTGTCATTTAATCAACAAAAATGTCATGTTTGTGATTTTGTAAATTAATGGGAAGCCTGCATGATAGTTATGACAACTCACTGCTTGCTCTCCACATGGGCTTGATGACTTCATATTCGATCATGAAAATGACGGCGCAGATGATCACAGCAGCAAGTGACGCTTTCGGGATGTAGTAGAAATAAGGGGTCAACACACCTAGCGCCAGGAGTAGCAGGATTCCTGAAAGTTTAGTGTTGAAGAAAAATTATTGATTTGTTACTTACAATCGTTACTTAAGTAAAGGTCGTACTACTGTTTTATCCCGGTAGGATTTTATGTGGTACTACATCAAGCTGCTTGCATTTATGATCAACTATTCCCTAAAGACTGCAAACTTTCAATTCTATCTTAACACTAATACCCACTATTTACTATTTCTCTGAATTACTGTGCTATTCATAGCTACTATAAGGACCAACAACCTTATTCCAACATTCCTTATATCTTTGCAAGTTATTTTACAAGAAAATGCGCTCTTCGCAAGCTAGATTGAAGTAGGAAGATGTATCTTTCATAATGACTCAGATTCGTCGGTCGTAGAGCGGTCACTACACTTATTTTGCTGAGGTTTATTATGTTCATGTGTATGATTGTATTTTAAAACATGTGTAATAAGTTATAACTTATAGCATGTGTAATAATAATAAATAAATATGATGAAACTCTTTCTTGCAGGTGCCTACTGAAAGTGATGTAAAGATTTCTGGACCACCTACTGTAAGCTAGGCAAGTACCTCAAGTTCGATGCATTTATCAATGTACCTCTGCAGTTATACTTATTTTTATGAAATAAATATCTTTCTAGATTTTGCAAACTTCACATCCCAAACCTCTCCATAAATAATTCGAGCAGATTGCCTTAAACACAAATCTACGTATTTTGGAATACATACCATACAATTTCATTTCTCTCGGTCGATTTTAATGATGTTCATCACCTTCGTTTTGAAATTATAATAAACCAGTTAACTTGAATTAAACCTAATCACGCAGATTATGAATATAATGATAACGATAAGGCTGAACTCTACGGTTGTATTCCTGGAGGGGAACGAAAAAGATATTGTAGAGATCTTCAATCCCTTCGAAATGAGGAAGCGTCAATGTTTTTAAATCGTGCAAATTTTAGATGTAAGCAAAACGAGAAATAATAACAACTGAAACATACCTCGGATAAAAACATCCCAAATAAAACCTATAAGAGAGGGATGATAATGATGCGGCAATTATAACCCCTGCACACACAAACAGCTGAGTTCAGCCATATCTTCATTATTTATACCAGCTAAGAAAATTGGGATGCCGATGAAAACATGTTGGAATTTCATCTGATTGATTCGTAACCCTACAAATTATCGGTAGTATTATAACGGAATATTTCTGAATCTATGCATTTCATACATCACAGGCATACAGGGACCGTCAAAAACAATGCAGACTACATCACCTAAAAAGTATGCGGAACTAATACCCTAGCAACCGAAAGGAAAGCAGGGGATTCGCAAATTTGACTAAAATCACCTTAAGAGTTGATTTTTCAGTCATCAGGATTTCAGACAAATTGTTTTGTAAGCGCTAGCAGAATGGACAATTTTACGCTCTTTCCAACGGTATCCTGAAATTTTGATTTACCAAGTAATTTGAGGAAGTTGTAATTTGAGGAAAGTTTTTTGAAAGAGGGTTTTCAACGAAGTAAAAATAATTGTTAAGAAGCATTTTCGATAGGAATTATGTTGTAGAAGCAAATCATGAAGTTCGGCGTTTCTTAACGTGGGACAACTTGAGATTCAAATACTTGATGGGCGAAGGAAACCTCCAGTGTGAAGGTCGGTTGGCCGGGTATTATCTCTGGAATCTGAATTATGTAGTCAGCATTTTTTCTGGAATCTAAGATGAGACAGCTTAGAATCTAGTGGAGAAAGTAGTTTGATGACATGGCTGGGATCTTCTGTGAATATATGATAGTGTGAGTCCAAGGATTTCAAGAATCTTACGAACTTCATCTTAAGGCACCGCCTGATCGAACTAAACAGGAAAAGGTTGAAAAGATGCTTGTGATAGCGGTACGTAAAAAAAGGTCCTTGTACCTGTGAAGACGCCTCCCATAGTTGTTTTGACTCCGCTGGCGTGATTCACAGCCGACCTCGAGAAAGAACCCGTTACGGGCATCGAGGAGACGAACGAGCCGAAGAGGTTGCAGCCCGCCAAGGTGAGCAGCTCCTGGGTCGCGTCCACCGGCTCGCCCCCCGCTGAGGGACGAAACACCAGAACGAAGACGTCAATGACATTCAATTATTAAGGACTACCGGAAATGTGTGGCAAATGCGAAAACCCTGATCTGATTATTTTAGTGTACGATCATAAGCCAGGTGGTATACAACCCTGTTCACTTAAATGTAAAACAAGTAGGATTATGGTCCCGGGTTTCGGCACGAAAAATGTTAAGGTGAACCCAAAGAAGATATAAACGGTTATGCAGTTAACTGATGGGGGCTATATTTCAAATCAATGCGTACATGTTCAATGAACGAGTATGAAAATTATCATTCAATTCGTATTCGTCAATATAGTGAATAAATCTAAAGGTATTGTTGAATAAAATCTTAGGGCGCTTCTGCCGAAGTTGAGGTTTCGCGGGTAGTCAACAATATCACAAAATATGCTGCTTTGCAACTACTTAGTTATGAAAATGAAGTCACTTTGATAACTATGATATGAAGTCAGTCGAGTTAACAAGGGTGTAAGAGCAAGCTAAAAACGAAGGAGAGAATATTGTTAACCTGCGAAGATAAAGTTCATGTACAAGAATCATGCTAGTATAATGAACATCAACCCTGAAATGATGATTTCTAGTGTCATTTGTCAATCAGTCAAGAATATGTGTTTATGTTCAAAATCTCCCACTTCATAATTCCCGTTGCTAGTTGCTTTCTACAACGCAATATAAATCTTCGCATGTAACAGAAGAATCGTAGTAATTGAAAGCTAGGTATAAACACAGCCAGATATACTGTACTTAGAATAGATGGGAACGATCCAGTTCAGTAAGTTTCTTATGAATCATGAAAACCATAATGAAACCGTGGGGTGACCTCCAACCACCGAGTTTTGCCCTAGATAAATGACATAATCATGAACACACATCAACACATAGACATAATGAAAGCGAGTTTTTGACTTTGCATTTCGGGGTGGATTACACCCTACTGTATTGCTATCGTCTTTTTTTTTTTGTAAGCTGGCAATTTTGATCGCTTTTCGTGCTATCACGTTGTCTTGAAAATATCCGAGCAGTATTCTTGTTGTTGGAAATTGAGGGTCTTAAGGAGTATGGCAGTTCTTTTGATGATGAGCCGGGGGAGCAGGAGATTTCCGAAAAACGAAGATGATCTGTTCAGACTGTCATCAAGGAATATGTGCCGAACACCGAACGTTTTGGACGTTAGTTTGTGATAACCCTATTTGTTCTAACTGATTACGAAGGCATATTTTGCTTCCCTTTTTTTGTATGGTTTAAAAACCCAATTCTTTATTGACAAAAGTACAAAGCTTCGAGCACCAGCTAACAAAAGTAAGAGGCCAAAGAGAATAAAAGGGGTATTGACCGGCTCGTTCGATACGATTGCAGTGGACAGCAATAAAAATTTGTGAAGTTTATTATTAATTACACCGTGACACCCAAAGATGCTTCCACCATTAAAGATTATATCCTGAATACAAAATTTGAAAAAAAGAGCAAGAAAAAGGAAAATATTCAGTTTATACGATATTTTCACTTGGGAAATACTCCATAGACCTCACTACTTAAGAGATTTTGCATAAAACGTCCCTGAATTTCAAAACCGGGAAGATTTCACTAAGCCAGAAGAAATCACGGATGCAGTCTGAAGAGCTCCTTTGAGTATCAGAAATATGTTAAGAATGAACTTCACAAGTTCGTTTATTCATAAATTTTAAACCTTTTAAACAACCTAAGTAGGTAGATTTTCAGAGCTGCAAAGTCGAACCAGTGGTACAACACATGCTCTTAACTCATTACACTAAAGGCAATGTTTTTTTTCATATTTCATTTCTCGACAATCCAGTAAGTGGAACCGTAACAATTTCATAGATAACTGTGATAAGATGAAAGCCATACCGAATGCCTTGGCTATGGCCACGTTGCCCAGGACAGCGATGACCGGCACCAAGATGATGGAAGAGCCCAAATCGGACACCATCTCTGCAAAGTCGATGGTCCTGTTTTCCAGTACAGTTGAAAACGGTGGTAGCTGGAAAGGAGGTATCCCGGAACGGACCTTACCTGCGCGACAAACATACATGAATCAAGACTACCTGCAACTTCTTTGAAAAGATAAATTACCGTAGTTCAGTAGGTCCATTTTCATCCTAACTGAGAGGGGAGAGTGTTTAGATGATTGAAATGTTCGAATAATCTGATGTTATTCAATCTTATCCAAACAATAATGATTAATAATGATAAGCGAACTTGCCATAATTATGCTAATGCAGAACATCGCTATCCATCACTAGTAAGAATTTACAGAACTATATATACGAGTAGTACCACCTGATCACTGACAACAAAATCATTCAAAATGTCTACGTACTTGTTCTCAAATCCGTACAAAACAAATAAGTTACTTTTTCATAACATAAACGATAAGAAAACTTATCATTAATGGAAGAAGCCAGAAAAATCCCGTCCTCGCAACATGATCGTATCCCTAAATTTTCTTAAATAATCGAATTAGGTACCAGCACATCTATGTTGAATGGCGATGCCATTTGAGCACTTAGGAGACGAAGATAATGTTAACTATAAACTTCATAGCTTTTTTAAAACTTTTTCCAAGTAAAATTCCGGAGCAAAAGAAGTTGAAAGCATTTACATTTTGAGCTCATTGTTAAGTATATTGTTATAATTTTGTTTAATTGTTTCAAAAAGTTTATAAGATCCTATTGATTCAGAGTAAGCTTGCTTTGAAATGGAATCAGATACTTACCTGTAATTTTGAAGGAAACAGATCCGTGATTATTTTCCAAAACGTATGCCAAAACTGAGCAGAAGACGACCATCAAGGCGTTTCGCGAAGTTGACAGCAACCAGAGAGATTTCGCAATAAAGCGCTCTTGTTTGGTAGATTTCAGTTTATCTATGACGTATAGGTCTTTAATTTTCTGGAAATTAAGAAGACATGAGTTGTATTAGATATGATGATATAAACGGATGATTGGAGAGATAAATTTACATTTACGTAGATGTAATAATTTTGTTACTATTTCAGACGTTTCGCGTTGGTCATATTTGTCAGTGTGTGTTTTCAAATAGTACAGATCAACATTTGTTTACTGAAACTGGCGCTGAAATGGAAAGTATTGAATTAAATCTCGTCCAAAAATTATGAATGTCTGCTTCTATTACTTATCATTGTGATTATGGAAATGTACGATGCTCTTGAAAAAGTCTCATCAACTCCAAAATCTCGGCTAGTGAATCAATACACTTCAATTAGAAATTAGTAAGTGTCGAAGAACTATTGGTTTGTAACGAAGATAACCATTAACCATAACCGAACTCAAGATTGAGTATATTTCAAGATCATTACACGAATAATCATATCTTAATGATTATTTGTTGTTACACTCTGATGCACACTAAACATTGATCATCAACTTTCGAGTGCTTTTGGGTAACCTAATAATTTGCAGCGATTCTGCTGTCCTACCTTGCACTGTATACTCATGAGATGTAATTGAGAAGAGAGGTCGAGACTTACCCTGAGAAAGAGGAGTATGGCTATGCAGGAAAAACCTAGCAGGGCGTCAGGCCATCTTGTTTTGTGGACGTTGTTGGCGAACTGTCGTAACGTCCAAAGGAAGTTGCCCGATTCGTAGGAGAGGCCGAGGAGGCCTTTCAGCTGAGAAGCAATGATGATGACTGATGTGGCCGTTGTGAATCCGACCGTCACAGGCTGAGAAATGAACTCAACCAGCACACCTGAACAAGATCAGTGAAAAGATGAAACCGGATGCGTATGGTATGCTCCAGGAGATAGTTTCAGGCTACATAGCAGGCAGAAATTAGAGCTTCTAAGCCAAATAAGGATCTTTGAAGGGCTTTTTATATCTTTCCCCATTGCTTAGGAGAAGTTTTTTAATCGAAATTGGACTGTCTACCATCCCAATCTACGCGCTACATCAAATACAAATCCAAAAAAGTCTTCAGCACATCTCCAGTTCTTCCGGGACCCCCTTAGACGTGCAGTCGAGCCCAGGATGACAGAAAAAGCAACGCGAGCTCTCATCCAACCCGTAATACCTACCCTTTTATCAGTTAGCGCTTGGATTGTATCAGTCCATTTTACGAAAACCGCCATTTCTGGAGTGTAGACTGCAACAGCAAATCAGGTGATTAAATGATGCATAACGGTACTCACTACCATCGAGCTATATTTTGTTTGTTTTTTTTATTCAGTGGATTTGACTTGTCACAGGTGGAGACTCGTAAGCGAATCTACGTTAATTTCACCATGTCATAATCCCTGGGATTTACTGTAGTACATTGGACAGGGGATGTACACAGGAAAGCTGAAAGAAGTGAAGGTAGGAGTTCAAACACGTGCTGAGGACGTCAAAGGAGCAAGACGTTTTCTTATCATTCAAATTGCTTAATTAAATGTATCTGGTATTTACCGAAATTTGCAGAGAAATTATTAATTTTCTAAAAACTATTTTTATTATTTTTTTTAACTGGGCAGGTGCTTTTTAATTAAATGCCTTCTGAAATCACCACCTGAATTTAAATAAACGTCTCCCAGTTCGGCATAGAAAATGCGAAATATGATCCCGAGACTATGGCACGAAAAGAACTAACTGACTTGCTAATGACATCCGCAATTGACTTGAGTAATTGATTCCATTCGCTTTGAATTTCTTCTGTCTCTTTAGATTGTCCTCTCTAGCGCGACTATTAGCAAATGGCCTGGGCGCGCCCATCGGCAATGCAACATCTGCTTCGGCGGATACGATATGATAACTCCAGTCTATCAAGTACCGCGCTCATGGTGCCCAAACACCGAAGTGCTCGAGTTGGGTAACTTTGGGTCATGAAATGTATAGGTCACAAGGTACAAGAGATCTGTACAGGAAAATAAATAATTCGTGCTGGTGGCTAATAGAGCTTTTTAAAAGTTAAAACCCGAGAAATGTTGAGATAATTTGGCTATTTTTTTCTTCAATAAATCTTTCAAATATTTTATATTTGTAAGCTGAAAATCTTCGATAGCACTATTTGTTATGTATCAATAGAGACACAGGTCGGTTAGAATTTTCTGGGAAACAGTATTCACATTCTGGAAGTCTACAGGTAACGTTGGCACTCCGAAAGCGTATAATGTTGCTGTTCAAGATCAGCAGATTCTTCACATTTCTACATTGTACCGATTTACGATAGGTTCACAATATGTTTCGACAAAAAAACGGCTTCATTTCCATATTCGACAGAAAATTACCTATCAGAAACGGGGAGGTTCCGATCGTCCGAGTCTACCCATTTTGAGTTTTCTACGATTTGACCACTGTGTTCCGTAGCGGTACTTCTCAAAACCTAAATTTATTGGTGGGTAACGCATGAACTACAAGGACTGTTTAATATAATAATCTCGCAATTTGTACAAAGAAAATGTTCAAGTGACACATCGATATATGGAACGGGCTGTGCCGATTCCTTGTCAGTCTTATGACGTAACCGTGTGCGTTCATATTATCTTCGATTAAAAACGAACTTAGTTCAAAGTGTTTGCGTTTATTTAATTCCAAATTTGAAACTCAAAAGAGACGGCCGTAAGTAAGTTCCTAATCGAAAGAAAAGAATAACGGAAATAGGCTGAGAATTCTAGCGAGAATGAGCAGCTTGTTGTGACACAAATTTGTTTAGGTTCGAACGTAGAAATAGTCCATTTGGTGCGTGACTAGTACGGTATGTAAAATATCACTCTTTTAAATTGGTTCAGTTTAAGATTTATAACCCAATTTGCTTTACTTTGGGAAGGTTCTCTATATGTTTGAGTTTTAATATCCCCAACCATCCCTCCCACGACTAGAATGCGTATTGGAACCTGTAGCTTAACAAAAAACGCTGCAAATTCTTTCAGTGGGGTTTATTATTCAATGGCTTGCGTTCATAATTTGAATTTCTACAAAGCTTTGGAGTGTGCGCGTTTCACAGGTTTGAGCGATTATTGAATTTCAGGAGATATGCAGAGAGCACTTAAATCGGTTCTCAACCAAAATACCTATTTGGATTGATCAGTTGATCATATTTGTGTGCCCCCTAAAATTCAATAAATTATCACCTGTGAAACACGCACACTCCAAAGCTTATTAGAAATTCAAAATCATGAATCATTGAATAATAAAATAAAGCCCAGTGAAAGAATTTGTAGCGTTTTTTTCAAGAGCGATTACAACGGAAAAATATTCTATTTGAGAATTTTAAATTTCGTAAGATAGAGCATGCATATCAAATGCTTCAACCCTGTGTATCGGCTATAAACCCTTTTACAGCCATAACTTCCACAATTTTGAACATCACTAGGTTACTGCGATTTTGAAAAAACTCTTGTGTTTGTTTTGATTGCAATAAATCAGCCTAGTGATGTAGTGAATGTGTGAAATTTTTGAAATAGGTATAACTTTGGCTGTTTCAAAATCGGGTACATTTCAATCAATTTGATGAAACAGTTCGGACCTGGGGAGTGATCATTCGAAATTCCTATTAAAGTTTTTCAAAAAAAGTCCAAATTTAGGCCGCCTTTACTTTTTTTTTGAGGTTTTTGGGGATTTTACAAAACTTTGACAACCCTTAAAGCGCACTTTAAATTAAGTGAGAGAGCTAGCTAAAGAACTGGGGCGTTGTCGGACCAACATGGATTTTTCTTGAAAATTTCAGATTTTTTGCTCCAACCGTTTGAAAAATCGTGCGTACCGCGGAAAAGCGGAAAAATGTTATTGGCTTCAATTATTATTTATTAAAAGAGTTTGAAACGTAAACCATGAAATTTCAATGAAAATTTTTTTTCAATTCGATTAAACAATGGTTTATAATTGAATAATAAACCAAAATTATTGCCAGTAAATCACAAGCAACACCAGATCAAATCAGATCACACCATGTGAAACTTGAGTTTCAATAGTTGCTGATTGCTAAAAAAAAAGCCTTTGGCTGGACTAAGTTTTCGAGAGTTCTGATAAGGCAAATTCGTCTGACTTACTGGTGAGGGGCTTGCCTGCTAAAATAACTCTTAACTGGTCCCAGTTAAGCATGATCTTTTCAACTACTAATTTGTACAAGTTGTTTGTTGTAGTTATTCGACACGAACTCTAGCGTAAGAAATATAGCGTAATTAGAGGATGGAGTCACCAAATCAACTCCTGCATCCTGAATTAGAGAGCAGACGTAACATGAACAAATGCGACACTCAATGGGGCCGACTATACTCGCGGGGCTCAATGTCACCGATTCAATTATTCTCCCTTCATGAGTAGTTTGTCCTTTAGTGTAATAATTTGTAGCGATTTCCAAACTAGCTGCCTCACGCGACCACTGCTCAGGTCTCGTGTTTTTCACGAGATAAGTAAGTAACAACCTTCTTATAAATTTGATTGCTGGGCTTCTGCCAAAATGAAGCTTGTTTACTGGGGTTTTTCACAAATATCCACCGAATGCAAGCTGTGGCAATGAATTCCAATGGGAATGATTCGCTGATGGTAGTGCAATTGGACAAGTAAATTGGAACCTCTGAAACGTAAAGGGTGAACAGATTGTAAAAGGAGGAAAATGAATAGTGATGCAGCATTAGTTAATTTAGGAACTACATTACAATAAGTAGGTGAATATCATTCAAATGATACCCGAACCATCAGCAGTTTTGATTCCTTTGTGGAAGACCTAGCAGCGCAATAATAAGTACCGTTAAGTGGAGTTGGTTTAGTACGATTTTGACGTATTCCACAGGCTGGCGCACCGTATGTGCGCAATGTATATTACTCAGTAAACGAACGTTCTGAAATCTTATGAGATAACCATACAGCTGACTAATCTCAAATTGGGATTTCCATCAATTTTGATTTGAAAAGAACTTGGCTTCATCCTCCTAAATGCTTAAAGATTTCATGAAACTACATGTAGACTAGGGTTCCCACCCCAAAACTTAGTCAATTGAGCATAGATAGTTAAACAGCATTCAAGTGTCGATCATATTCGATGTTATGGGGAAATTACTGTTTATTTTTCCCTGATTGCTGAGTAGTTCAAGATGTAGATACAATTTGTATTCGTATTACAACGGCCGCTAGAATTGTTCAAAAACGGACTAATCAGACCCCTGGAAATGGGGTAAGTTTATTACAAGCACTTTTTTCGCGGCAAACACATGAACAACGCCTCCTATATCCAAGTAAACCCATTGATAGTTTTCCTTAAGCTTCTCTGTTGGCCTTATGTTCAATTTTTATCATAAGAAAATGGATTGAAAACTCGGCGCTGCGCACCTCGGCTGGGGCTTCGCCCCCTACACTCCCGGATGATTTCCGCTTAAAGTTATCGCTAATCGCTATCGCTCTCATCTCTCTCTCACTGTATTATGTAAGATACCTTTTTGTAACTCTCACTGTATTGTATTATTGAAGATGTGACCCCGGTAACTGGGCTGGAACTTTTCCAATCTACCCTGAATATTTCCAGAGACCCCGAAACGATTTGGGGATGGTTGCCCAAACCAAGGGGTCCGCTGAAGATTTTTTCGAATTGAATCTAATGGCTTATACAGGTAAGGGAGGAGGATCGTGCATGATGTGATCTTCGCTCGGGACGTGGATAACATTGAGTCCAAAAATTACATCACTCATTTTACCTATCACAAACCAATATTGGCCATAACTTGTAATGATGCTACGGAATAATATAAATATTCAAATAAATATATAAATTCGTAAATATTTCGGCATGACTTTTCCGCGCAGGTTTGGGAGGAAGTTCACCTTTCTTACTTTCACGATACGTCTTCCATTTATTATTGTTTGCAACTGTAGTACTTAATGTAGAAGTTACGGTTGTAACCATAGGTAACTTTCTCTCCAATGAAAAGTAACAAAACGTTTTTCTCCGGGATGTAAGGAGGGGGAAATTGGCCTGATGGATTGAAAAAACATTTTGTTTTTTCCTGCCAATATTTGTAGATTTGTTGTGGAAGAACACTACAAACATATCGGAATTGCAAAACATTTTTAACTCTCTAGGTATCTTACCTAGATTCATAAAGGCCATGACGATGAGGATGACCCCAGTCAGAAAGCAAAGGAGAATCGCGTAGTCGGGGTTCCGACCGACCACCTGTTGATTCGTCATGAGCGACATGAGGGCCGTTGGTCCTATCGTGATGTCCTTGCAACCCCCGAAGATCGTGTACACGAAGCATCCCATGAACGAAGAGTACAAACCATACTGCAAAAAAATTCAAAGTGAATTAGTGCCCAATCCGCCTTAAAGGCAATACTGCTTTAAAACATTTCATCGTGGGTTATCTACGGATGATCACAGTTTGCTGAGTTCTTTTCACTGTTTCATTTTACTCAATAAAAACAGCATTATAATAACAAAACCCGAAACTTCATTCCATGACAATATTTTGTTTGTTCCATTACAAACGTCATTTAATGATGATTTTACCAAATAAAACTGGGTTTTTGAAAACCCATAAAAACATTGACGGAGTAGAAGAGAATGTTATGAAACAATTTTCTGGAAATGGAATAAATAGTATGAAATTCATGTTACAAGAACGTTTTAAAGAATTAGAATCACCATTTGGACAAAATTACTGGTGCTGGTGTTTTGGCGGTATGCAGATTTGGATGGAAACTGAAAAATTGTGTCTTACTGTGAACTTTTTTTGAGAAATCTATATTTTGAATGCACTAAAATGGGGAAATGTACCTTTTAAATTTTTTGTTTTTGTGAAACAGTAAGAAATGTACGTTTTATGAGTTAACTCGTAAAACGAGTGACTAGCAACAATTTTTATTTTGCAGTTGGCAATGCGCGGTTTGTTTTTCTAAGAGAGCTTGTAAGTTTACATTCGGTAACTTCGAAACATCCAAATTGATACCTAACTAAAAGTAGGTAACACAATGATTGTTCGGTGAAAATAATAGATGAAATGTGCAAGCCATATCATGACAGCTTAATCAAATCCAATTCCTCAACCCAATTAAAAATAAGGAAGGACGCCAAAATTGTGTCCCGAATTGATTCAACATCAAGAATATGAATAACATCTGTTACACTATTGCGACATGAAAACTGTTAATAACAAGAAAAATAATGTTAACAGTTACATCTCAAAAGGTTTTGTAGATGAAACTGCAATATAATATTCATAAAAATATCTTATCATTCACTTATGATTTACATGACTTTTTAATATTTTTAGCCATGTCATGTCATTGGCGTTTGATTTCAATGCTATATAAGTAACCTTTTAAACTATTGACTTGGAATGAATCGCAAAACGATTCTAATAAATTTGGCAACCTCTAATAGAAACCAATTTCATTGGGGAGGCTAAGTTTTGGAAGAAAGTATACAAATTCTAAATTTTTAAAACCATAAACGTTTGCATTGTGGTACGTAAGTTTAGAATGAAGTTAAAAAGTTCCTAAAACGATAATAATATAGGAAATTTAATTGTGAATCCGAAAATGAAGATAAATGGTGCGCAAATTGAGAAATAGTAATTTTATGAAGGTCGAGTTCAATCGAGAAAACCGGAGGCAAATCATAAATTTCAAAAAATCAGATAGAAATACGACACTTGTTTGGTCGGATTGTTCTACATTTTTGATTCTGATGCAGGTTAATAGAAGGCAAAAGCTGCAAAGGTATCGCATACTATTTCTTTGTTTTATTAGACCTTTCTTTGTTTATTAGACGTAGTGTATGCCACTTCAACTAAGGTCGGCGCTTCCACGAACTGTAATTATATTCTTGATGACATATACCGAGCCCATTTATAAATTAGCGCAGTAGATCAATTAGGGGAGAAATTAGTCTCAGGGGTTCGCCAGCTGATCAGTGTGTCTACATATCACATCCATTGTACGAAGCAAAAGCTGATATCAAAATACCTACCTACAATGGACAACTGAATGGATATGAATAGGACAACTGGAATTCAACTAGTTCAAATGAAACATTTCTCTACGCTCCACTTGTCCGAAAAATAACATATGAAAAATGATTTATGAAATCGGAAAGACATAAAAATCCAACTGAACTGTAACAAGATAAAATGAAAACAAGGGCCACAAGGGTGCTTTTGAACAAGGAATCATACTTTTGATGAACTGAAGCTTGGGGATGGCGTTATAGACAGTACATTCAAATGAAACCTACCGTGCTTTTTGGGCTGTCGCCAGCCATGCGGTCTAGGTAAGACCTCCCGTTGAACTTTAAGGCTGCAACCCGACCTTCTACCTGATCGATTTTTTAAATGCTGAGCAAATGGATGATTGTACAGCAACCCTAATGGTCTCATGTGGTTCACAATAACCAATTCCTGTCTTAACTTCACTTTTTCGATATTTTATTACTCAAACAGTATCCGTTAGAGTTGATTAGTCAAGATGCCGAGGTTATTGTCATATCCCGGATAGATGTTGGATTTTGTAGCCGAATTTCGTAAACTTTGGTCTTTTAATTTCGGAGAAGAGCGGATGGTTCGGATTTTTGTTTTCTTTTAATTTCATTTTGAAATCTACATATCTTCAAAAATAAACCAACAACTTTTCAAGAGGGCTAAAAATTGACTTTCTTCTTCGATGATGAAGATTGATTATTGAAAATAATGAACCAAAATTGTGTCACATAACCAGTTTTATCAGATTTCAACGTTCAAACTGTAATTCTGTTACAAGCCAAAACATCAAGAGGAAGAATGTTAAGTTCAATTTTGATTAGATAAGCTACTTAGTGCAGATTGCTGCATACTTGTGGCTCCAAACCTGCTAGAGCTGCGTAGGCGAGGGCCTGAGGCATCACTGTCAGGCCCACGGTGACCCCTGCGATCATGTCGGCGACCGCGGTGTCCGTGTTGTATTTGGGAAGCCAGTCAAGGATGGGCACTCGCTTCCTGATCCACTTCCTCATCTTTCCCTGCGCCTTCGTCATTTCGCCCTGGACAACAAATATGCACTAGTTAGATCAATCATATCAGCTCATTAAACATTGAGGTCAAATCATGTTCCATGAGTCAGGGCAACGAAATATCACGATCGATTTAATCCGTTAAACCCTTATAACTAATGCATTCACTCGACCTGGACGCTCGAGGAGTGTGTGCATCAACTCAACCTGCAGATTTAAACTGGGAAAATGAGGGAATACTTAGCAAGTGGTACGTTGTATTCAGTAGTACAGTTAAAGTTACACTTGAATATAAGTGCACTCGTCGTCAATGAATAGTTTTGGAAACACGAAGCTGTCCGATGTGCGTGAGGAATTCGTGGATATCGATTTGTCCTGAAAAGAAGGATTGTCGAGCATGTAGAACTCGCTGGTGACGTTCGAGTTCTTTGCCGTTTATACGGCATCATCCAGAGCTGCCGTCACCCATGTCTAGTAGTTGAAGCCTCGTCTCAACTTGAATTTCCTTTAAAATTTCGAGCACCTCAAAAATCGAGGGATGGGTAGAATAAAATTGGTCGTTGAAATGCCTATCGTTTTTCGTACCAAGTTGGTCCATCGATGGTGGGCGTGCCCTTATGGAAAGGGGAAATGGTGCTTCGCTATTTAAATAATAATCGAAAACGTAATCACAAAATGAAATAGCCTCCTTTGATCGAGGTCTATCCGTCATTATGCCATCGTAGATCATTGTGGATGGACACAAAATTGGCAGATCAAAGAACTTCTTCAACCATTTTCCAGTTTCTGTGTTCAGCTTATATTCTTTCGACAACCGTTACCAAGACTGGGTGAGGTGAAACGGGCAGGCAACAGGTGCACAGGCACTGCAGAGTGAGCAGCTTGTTCGAAATCCAAACTGATTGACGTTATTTGGAACTGGACACGTATGGCCGTGAGATCATTGGGCTAATGTGCTAGCGATTTGTGTACACAGTTTGACCAGATGTCTTCATTGAGACCAATTGGGGAATATTTTTAACTTTTGCAGCATCGAAATCATTCCTTTCATATAAAACGCAAAGTATGTTTCCACCCAGTCCTGGCATAAGTTCCGTTACAAAAAAAAATGTATGGAGATCTAATTTTGTTCTTAAATCTCAGCTTGAGTGATTTTATTTTGAAATTATAATATGTAATTACGTGAGAAAAACGCTGCAAATTCTTTCACTGGGGTTTATTATTCAATTGGCTTGCGTTCATGATTTGAATTTATACTAAGCTTTGGAGTGTGTGTGTTTCACAGGTGATAGAGCGATTATTGAATTTCAGGAGGCACACAAATATGATCAACTGATCAATCCAAATAGGTATTTTGGTCGAGAACAGATTTAAGTGATCTATGCATGATCTCCAGAAATTCAACAATCGCTCTATCACCTGTGAAACACGCACAATGGTTAAATTCAAATCATGAATCATTGAATAATAAACCCCAGTGAATGAATTTGCTGCACAAAAGCGATTACAATGGTTTATTATTGTAATAAACCAAAATCTAGGCCAATGAGTGATCCACATGGTAGACACTAATTTGCGTTTGGGAATCACATTAATGCAAATAATGTATATCAAATTCAAAGCGGATAAATGATGATACCATTTAAACCAACGATCATTAGATCGCGAACGACTGCCTTTTAGGAGTTCACTCCAGTATCCACATTACTACATCACTAGTCACTAGATTACTGGTATCAACACAAAAACAATAGAAACCAATATAACGCGAATGTTGGCACCGGACCTGGGGAAGGGCTCATTCGATTCCTCGTGGAGTGTTCTTCAAAAAGAGTACAAATTTAGGCCGCCTTCACTTTTTTTTTAGGTTTTTAGGGATTTTACAAAACTTTGACAGCCCTTAAAGGGCACTTTAAATTAAGTGAGAGTGCTGGCTCAAGAATTGAGGCGTCGACGAACCACCATGGAATTTTCCTGAGAATTTCATCTTTTTTGCTTCAGCCGTTTGGGATAAATCGTGCGTACGGCGTACGGACGGAAAATTTTTTATTGCAGATTCGGATTCTACACCCTTTAAAACGTAAACCATGAAATTTTCAGGGGGGATTAGAATTTTTTTTTTTAAGAGCGATTACAATGTTTTATTATTGAATAATAAACCAAAAGATGAATCAATCAAAATGCCAATCTTTCCCTACGCACAGGCTTGTATCCTCTAGGGCAAATCATCAAAGGCAGTATGCAGCACTTTCTGAGGGAAATTCTGAACAGTAATCTCCAGGGACGACTTCATGCTCTCCAAATTACGGCGCCATCGACCCAGGACGGGATTAAAGCTGGTAGTCTAATTAGTTAGCCAGTTAGTCCAGGCTTCCTGAGGGTGGCTGGACAATCCAACGTGGTGATTAATTTAGGAATGTTCAAACCTTACAGCCTGAAGCCGAGTTCTGCTGAAAGACCCAGTGTTTCCCTTTCAGGGGCTTCATTACTGTGTTTAATAGCTCCATACCTAAGATAAGTGAATTCAAATAAGGCTCAGTGTGAACTCGTTTCAGCTGACCAGTTCAATGTTTTTAACAGGAGTTATGGCATGACTAGGTATGCAGGTATGGACTGGGGGGAATCCCGTGCTTCGCACAAAGTATGGAGTTCCCAAGGCTTCTCCAGTTACCACGATTTTACGCTTATAGTAAACTAGCTGTTAGCAACAAGTCACTAAAGTTCAGGAACCAATCTAATCGGTTGCGAAGGATAGCGCCGTTTATGGAGAAGGAGGATGTTTTGTAAGTTCTGGCGTAGCCTATGTTGCGGGCGGGAAATCGCTGATCATGTTACGACCGCTTAAGTCAAACTCGGTATGACAATTTAGCCATCTAACGGGAACTTAGATCGGTAGAAATATACATACCTAAATGGATATTTATCTATCTAGGTATGTAGCTGTCTACCCACATGTATGGATATTTTCGTAGATGGATAGATTGCAAGAGACAAACTGAGTTTTATTTATAGAAAGTACGTACGCAATAAACGGCTTAACTGCCAGGCCGATTTCGAGGGGAGCGGTCGTAAAAATTGCCATTTAATGATCAGCGAGTTCCGGCGCACAATACATATAGGCTAGGTCAGAACCTCCAAAATATCCTTTAATTTCATGAACGACGCTATCCTTCGCAGCTTGTTTGGTTCCCGAATTTTTGTAATTATGATTACTAACAAGCAGTGTATTAGCGGCGAACAGCAGAAGCCTTGGACATGAACATCATGTTTCGTGCGAAACACGGGTTTCCCCGCTTTAATTATCAACAACGTATCCCATTATTATTAGCAACGGCAAATTACCCGTATGCTTACCTCATGATTGATGTTTTCAGAGTCACTCATGTTATGAGAATGAAGTACGAAGGAAAAATATCATTTTTAAAATGCGTGGCTCCACGAGCGAACGCAGGAAGCGAACGTTCCAGTTGAAAAGACGCTATCTCAGCTAAAGCTTGCGATAAAGAGCGGCAGATTGATACAAAATAATCGAGAAACGAGCGATTAATTACTCGTAGTTATTTTGGAAGAGCTAATTCGAGATTAACTAGCGGATTTTCAAAGGAACTCCTTAAATGTAAAAAATGGAATTTTCTAAAACTTTTTTCACCGACCAACGCCACACTCATGCCGAACATTCGTCTAGTTGAAGTGGATTCTTTTAATGTGGTCAAAAGTTGTTGACATTCTGATTTTTCAATAACCCAACCCTTCGACTTTACTGTTTAGGGTTGTGTCCTTATCCCTTACCACATTTACACAATTTATCCAGTATGTTAACAATTCCAACTACCACTAAAGAATCTGGGTAATTATTCTGAATGTAGAAATTTTAACACAAACTGAACGGAAACTGATAGACAGGGTGTAACGCGACACGTGTCCGATCGCTCTACCACGTGTTCTACAATTTATTTCCGACCGAAATTCTTGGTTTATCATTTTTAATAAGAAACACTTGTTACCGACCGCGAAACCTCTATTTAACCACCTCAAAGTTGTTGGTTTACGTTTCTAGGTACTTAAATTTCAAAAACTGAATTAAAAAAAACCCTGCGAATCGCTAGGCATATTAGGCGTAGTCTGTGATCAAAACTTGACACTTGGCGACGCAATACCTTGATTTTGCATTAATGTTGAAAATACTTGAGCGATCGCCAGCCACTCGGTCTAGCCAGACCTCCCGCTGAACGGAACTGCAGCCCGACCCTCCATCACGACCGATTTACGTCACTTAAATGAGCGGTTCAATCCTAAAGGATTATATTTAAGGATTAATCTATCAGAAATAGAAATTTCAAAAACTTTCGATGTAAGAGTGTAGATTTTCTGTTGGATTAAGATAGAAATTAGTTCCTCGAGACCGCTCGGGTTGCAATACGATCATCCGTTCGACCACGATTTGAAAAACCTCATCTCCGGGTAATGAAAGTCAGTCGTCTTCGGTCAGGTAGACGGTCGAGCAGGAGAAACGGGCTTCAGACCCCGTTCAACGAGAGATCTGAGCTAGGGTGAGTGGTTGGTGGGCGCTCAAGTATTTTCACATTTGAGGATACCTTCAGTTAGACCGTGCGTGTAATTGTCTGTTTCTTTACTGCCTAACAACAGATTTTCACAATAAATTGAGAGTGGAAATGGAGTCCAAAAAGTGAATTTTCCCAAAACTACCTGTTACTTAAACAATAGGGTTAACGTACTAGTTTTTTTTTTTTTTTAGCAAGATTGTGCAGATCTCCAAAAATCTAGCCAAAAATAAGCTTTCTTATGGACTAAAAACCCTGTTTTCCGCATCCAAATTTAACTTTGATTATGAAATTCGATTTCAACAAGAAAATGGATCAGTCCGTTAGATAGCTGACCTGTTGACGCAGGTTTAAGAAGACCTCCGCAATCTTGTCACAAAAACTATTAAGGTTACAGAGGAGTAATTTTTGAATTTTGACCAAATTTACATTTTGAACCATTCCTCTCAACCCCTCAACTTTGCCTGAAAAGTTGTTGATGGTCACTAAAGAAATATATAATTTAGCTCTCCTTCCAATGGAATCGTCACATTTGAATTTTATAGGAAATCAAGAGTGTTATGACAACTTTAGTGAAGTAAGATGAAACAAAACATGAGAAACATTTTTAAATTATTAAAAAGTGGCATTTTAAAAGTAGTCAACAAAAGTGTAAGGAGGCGCTTCTGGTCGATAATGAGTTGTGGAACACCTGGGAGAGCTGTCGGACACGATTTGCGTTACACCCTGCATAGGCACGTAACCTGATTTCTTGCCTCGTTGCTCGAAGATTTTAAGTTGTTTTAACAAAGAATGTGTTTTCAAGATTACCAACCGGTTGAAAACCGACTTGAAATGATGTATCGGAAAAACGACATGCGATACCGATAAAAAATCCAATTCCCTTTAGTAGGATTCCATGGCATCTAGCATGTATGGAGACTACGTTAAAACGTAGTATCCCCTGCAGTAAAGTTATTGTCAAAATTAAATAATCTGAAATTAATTTTAATTGTTGCACCTACCTACTCAGTGAAATATGTCAGAAACAGGGACAAAAATGTTACAATTCCCATGTTTCAGTTCTTTCTGATGACGCTGATATAGACGTGATCTTAAGAGTCAGAGTCGCATCTGAACTTTCTTTGTGAGGTCCGCTTTCTTCAACACTTTGATCTGAGTTCAAATTGCGGTTAATCTGTTTGGGAAGAGATCGTCCGCCAAATGTATTTCACCAAGGCGATCCAACGCTGAACTCCGATCGACCGGCGTTCAGCTTCGAACGCCGGATCTTGGCCACACGAATAAACTCGGGTCAACCTTTGTTTTTCAGATTTTTGTTTTAGCTCTTGTGAGTGTTCTTTCCAATATTTCCGACAAGGAACAGGAAGAGCTTGATAGCGATTTTTGAATCCTTCGTCCAAGGCAAGACTCGGAGGCAAAAGCTATATCTACGGCGATAACTTGTTACAGATGAAATTCACATTTTCTCTGAGCGTAATTTTATGTGTTTGTTGTTGTGAGTGCCATTTCTGAATTGAAGTCGAAAGGGTCGAAACCTTGTTGACGTACAGGGGATTCCTAGGAATTACGGTTACCTGTCTATTTTAATGGTTTTCAACAACTACAACAGTAAAACTCGAGGACGCCAATAGAAGTTACTGCACCGATTCGTTTGCCTCGGTTGAATGGCATCTGCCGGCGTGGGGTGTAGGTTCCCGTTAGAGTACCTACTTAATAGTAGATAGTGGAAGCGTGGTGTAGATATTCGCTGGAGCATAACAGACCATAATCAACTCTCATTCTTAGTTTGAACTCATTCAGCACGGCTAATGATCCGAAGGACCTTGAGACAACATCGAAAAGTAATTGAACGGTTAGGGCTTCGCGAACAATAACTTCACCATGACCGGCTTATTTTCGAAGAGCGGAGGCGGCAGTGCGGTTTTATGCGGAGATGCAGATGCAATGTAAATCAGTTATCCTCAATTTCAAGTAAATATTGAATTTTACAAAAAAGGAAAAACTAAAAAAATAAAAAAAAAAAGATTCCGTTACAACTGTGTACGTGAAATTATTTAGCAACAAAATTTGGAAATATCTACTGAATGTCTTTCACAGCCTACTGAATAACGATTCGTCGATCATAAGCCGCGTCCATAAAAGTACGCTCAACACAGCTACAAAACAGAGAGATGTACACATTATCGTTGTGATTTTGATATTAAGACGGATTACTTCAAAACCTGGGTAGCCCCGGTGGAAATCGGAAACAGATTGCATTATTGACCGTTCGCATAACTTATCATTGAACTTTTCATGAAAAACACATTACATGACTGGGGCATAAGGCGACTCTAGGCTTATTTACCTTCCTAAACTTCTCAAACAATATTCAGTTTTCACAAGCAGTGATCGAACCGTCAGACAAGGAACAGTCTTTTGTGACGCGCACAGTTCTTCTTGAATGGCGACGCTTTTCAACAAGAATATCTAACAATCTAGTGAGTATTAAACTGTCAGATATCGACCTATCAGTTCTGCCAGGTTAATAATTCTTGAACGCTATTAGCTGTGAGAACCGTAGGGTTGGTTGCTTCACTCGTTTTGGGGACAATTTCGGTTAAGGATGAGAACGAGGTCAACGTTCCGTCTTTAATCGTTCTTGTCCGTTGGCTCCATGGACCCAGATAAGGTGAATTACAGTCATCCGCACTCCAAGCAGGAGGATGAAGTTGAGTTCTAGTGAACTCAATCAAAGATTGTCGAAAAGCCTTTGTCAAAAATATGTAGGCTGTCATCATAAACAGAGCTTATCTCCTCGAACTTTTAGATGCAAATTTAGACGGAAATGTTTGTACAGTAGGTCGGGGACCGCTTCTGAGAGATTTTTGTAAAATCATATAGATCATCGAGTTGAAATGAAATGGAACTCATACGTATTCCCCTGTGTGATAATAACACGATAAGAGCGGATGTATTAAAATGTAACTGCAAGTACAACTATCCCAATTCAAGTGTACACTTCAGGAATGACTCCGATTTCTAATATACAGTTCCATGCTAAGTGGGAAAAATTATGTTTTCAATAATGTGAAAAGGGCAGTATAAAATGGCAGATTCCGTTTGGTTATGTAGGTACCACGCTGGGATATTAGATACCTACCATATACGTGCATGAAAAACAACTATTTTCAGAACATTCTCCTTTAATTTGTGAATTTGGTCGTTCGGATAGCTTTTAAAACTGAAACTTCGTTTTCAGGTCAGGCAGATGGAGACATGGTAAAAATCCAAAACGTTGTGTGAATTCGAACAACTAAGGTACAGTTTCGGCGCAATGAAAGCTAGATTTAAACAGTGTGCCGCACGAGTTTTTCCCTCCCCTCCTAAAATCGCAAAAATGGGAGTAAATAAAAAAATTTTGTTTGAATCTTCATATTTTTTGCAAGGATCACAAATATTATATTGCGCAAGAGACACCAACTTTCTTATTTTAAATGAGAACCACATTTTTAATTGCAAATTCAGATTCCACCCCAAATTTCATGAAAATTTGAGCTCTCAACCAATTTTTTTTTTTTATTGCGCGCAACCGGTTCAACGAGCTTTCGCCCATCTTATTCGTACTGTTCATGGCAGACTTCGAGGAATTTTTGAGGAGCCACGGAGTAGTTGGAGTGCCTATTGATAGCAGTTGTGATGTTCCCTGCATCTTTTATGCTGATGATTTGGTGCTGTTGAATGACTCTTACACTGGTATGCAGAGGATGCTTAAGCACTTATATGAATATTGTGTTCTTAATAAGCTTCAGGTTAACTCCGCCAAATCTAAAGCAATGGTCTTTAGAAAGAGTGGACCTATTAAGAAATATGCTTTTCACTGCGGGTCAGACAAAATCGAATTGGTGAACCAATATACTTATCTAGGTGTCACTTTCTCAAGTTCTGGGTGCTTCCGGGGCCAAGCAAATGATGCCAGGAGAAAGGGGCTTGTTGCTGCTAGTAATGTCGTTTCAATTATTAAAAAATCCCGCAATAATAAGCTTGATGTGTGGAAAAAACTGTTCTCCTCCATGTCCCTATCCACAAGCCTTTATGGAGCAGAAATCTGGGGACTTCCCTATGCTGATATAATTGAACGTGTGAGTATCCGTTTCTATAAATCGCTGCTCATTCTTCCTTGGAACACCCCAGACATTTTCATAAGGAGTGATCTTGGCTTATATCATGCAAAGTGCGATATTATAAAAGGTCCTGAGCTGGTGGGCGAAACTACTTTCTATGGATGAATCGAGGTTTCGGAGAAAAAGTCGATAGGCTTCGGGCACTCGATCATCACTCTTCTATTAAGCTCAATTGGGTGACACGGGTGAAGAGAGCGATAGGGCAGAATCAGGAGATTCTCTCGGAAATGGACCATAGGACGTTTAGAAAGCTCATCCCAAGTCTTATTGAGGGCATAGGGAACGAGATGAGAAGAAAAGATAACGCCCAAGTTCATGTGGGAAGATTCAACGAGTATTTTAAACGTCTGGTGCCAGTTC
>JAVIWC010002266.1:0-35344 GCA_031894815.1 Creontiades dilutus | reverse complement strand
TGTAGATGAGACCCTATGAGGTTCATGATTCGCTGATCAATAGTACCTTCTTACACCTAAAACTCCAGGAGTTCTCAACCAATCTCGATGAAACTTCTAAGGTTAGTTCAGTTTGATGTGTAGATGAGAACCTATGAGTTTCATGATCAATGGATCAATAGAAGCCTCTGAGCATGCGAAAACGTGAAATCCTTGTAACACTTATAACTACGAGAGTTCTATACCAATCTCGATGAAACATTCAAGGTTTGTTCAGTTCGATGTGTAGATAAGTTCCTACAAGTTTCATGATTCCCGGATCAATAGTAGCCTCTGCGCATGCGCAAACGTGAAATCCTTCTTACACTTATAACTCCGGGATTTCTCGACCAATCTCGATGAAACATTCAAGGTTTGTTCAGTTCGATGTGTGGATGAGTTCCTACGAGTTTCAAGATTCCCTGATCAATAGTAGCCTCTGCGCATGCGCAAACGTGAAATCCTTCTTACACTTATAACTCCAGAAGTTCTGGACCAATCTCGATGAAACTTCTAAGGTTTGTTCAGTTTGATGTGTAGATGAGCCCCTATGAGGTTCATGATTCCCTGATCAATAGTAGCCTCTGCGCATTCGCAAACGTGAAATCCTTCTTACACTTAAAACTCCAGGAGTTCTCGAACAATCTCGATGAAACTTCTAAGGTTAGTTCAGTTTGATGTGTAGATGAGAACCTATGAGTTTCATGATCATTGGATCAATAGAAGCCTCTGAGCATGCGCAAACGTGAAATCCTTGTAACACTTATAACTACGAGAGTTCTATACCAATCTCGATGAAACATTCAAGGTTTGTTCAGTTCGATGTGTAGATAAGTTAATACAAGTTTCATGATTCCCGGATCAATAGTAGCCTCTGCGCATGCGCAAACGTGACATAATTCTTACACTTATAACTCCGGAAGTTCTTGACCAATCTCGATGAAACTTCTCAGATTTGTTCAGCTTGATGTGTAGATTAGTTCCTACCAGTTTCAAGATTCCCTGATCAATAGTAGCCTCTGCGCATGCGCAAACGTGAAATCCTTCTTACACTTATAACTCCGGGATTTCTTGACCAATCTCGATGAAACTTCTAAGGTTTGTTCAGTTTGATGTGTAGATGAGCCCCTATGAGGTTCATGATTCCCGATCAATAGTAGCCTCTGCGCATGCGCAAACGTGAAATCCTTGTTACACTTATAACTCCGAGTTCTATACCAATCTCGATGAAACTTCTAAGGTTTGTTCAGTTTGATGTGTAGATGAGAACCTATGAGTTTCATGATCCCGGATCAATAGTAGCCTCTGCGCATGCGCAAACGTGAAATCCTTCTTACACTTATAACTCCAGAAGTTCTGGACCAATCTCGATGAAACATTCAAGGTTTCTTCAGTTCGATGTGTAGGTAAGTTCCTACAAGTTTCATGATTCCCGGATCAATAGTAGCCTCTGCGCATGCGCAAACGTGAAATCCTTCTTACACTTATAACTCCAGGATTTCTCGACCAATCTCGATGAAACATTCAAGGTTTGTTCAGTTCGATGTGTGGATGAGTTCCTACGAGTTTCAAGATTCCCTGATCAATAGTAGCCTCTGCGCATGCGCAAACGTGAAATCCTTTTACACTTATAACTCCAGAAGTTCTGGACCAATCTCGATGAAACTTCTAAGGTTTGTTCAGTTTGATGTGTAGATGAGCCCCTATGAGGTTCATGATTCCCTGATCAATAGTAGCCTCTGCGCATTCGCAAACGTGAAATCCTTCTTACACTTAAAACTCCAGGAGTTCTCAACCAATCTCGATGAAACTCTAAGGTTAGTTCAGTTTGATGTGTAGATGAGAACCTATGAGTTTCATGATCATTGGATCAATAGAAGCCTCTGAGCATGCGCAAACGTGAAATCCTTGTAACACTTATAACTACGAGAGTTCTATACCAATCTCGATGAAACATTCAAGGTTTGTTCAGTTCGATGTGTAGATAAGTTCCTACAAGTTTCATGATTCCCGGATCAATAGTAGCCTCTGCGCATGCGCAAACGTGAAATCCTTCTTACACTTATAACTCCAGGAGTTCAACCAATCTCGATGAAACTTTTTGTTCAGTTTGATGTGTTTGTTCAGTTTGATGTGATGAAACTTCTAAGGTTTGTTCAGTTTGAGATCATTGGATCAATGAGAGAGTTCTATCAATAGTAGCCTCTGCGCATGCGCAAACCCTTTTACACTTATCTCCAGATACCAATCTCGATGAAACTTCTAAGGTTTGTTCAGTTTGATGTGTAGATGAGAACCTATGAGTTTCATGATCATTGGATCAATAGAAGCCTCTGCGCATGCGCAAACGTGAAATCCTTCTTACACTTATAACTCCAGAGTTCTGGACCAATCTCGATGAAACTTCTAAGGTTTGTTCAGTTTGATGTGTAGATGAGTTCCTATGAGTTTCATGATTCCCTGATCAATAGTAGCCTCTGCGCATTCGCAAACGTGAAATCCTTCTTACACTTAAAACTCCAGGAGTTCTCAACCAATCTCGATGAAACTTCTAAGGTTAGTTCAGTTTGATGTGTAGATGAGAACCTATGAGTTTCATGATCATTGGATCAATAGTAGCCTCTGCGCATGCGCAAACGTGAAATCCTTGTAACACTTATAACTACGAGAGTTCTATACCAATCTCGATGAAACATTCAAGGTTTGTTCAGTTCGATGTGTAGATGAGTTCCTACAAGTTTCATGATTCCCGGATCAATAGTAGCCTCTGCGCATGCGCAAACGTGAAATCCTTGTAACACTTATAACTACGAGAGTTCTATACCAATCTCGATGAAACATTCAAGGTTTGTTCAGTTCGATGTGTAGATGAGTTCCTACAAGTTTCATGATTCCCGGATCAATAGTAGCTTCTGCGCATGCGCAAACGTGAAATCCTTGTTACACTTATAACTCCGGGAGTTCTGGACCAATCTCGATGAAACTTCCAAGGTTTGTTCAGATCGATGTGTAGATGAGTTCCTACGAGTTTCAAGATTCCCTGATCAATAGTAGTCTCTGCGCATGCGCAAACTAGAAATCCCTTTTACACTTATAACTCCAGAAGTTCTGGACCAATATCGATGAAACTTCTAAGGTTAGTTCAGTTTGATGTGTAGATGAGAACCTATGAGTTTCATGATCATTGGATCAATAGAAGCCTCTGAGCATGCGCAAACGTGAAATCCTTGTAACACTTATAACTACGAGAGTTCTATACCAATCTCGATGAAACATTCAAGGTTTGTTCAGTTCGATGTGTAGATAAGTTCCTACAAGTTTCATGATTCCCGGATCAATAGTAGCCTCTGCGCATGCGCAAACGTGAAATCCTTCTTACACTTATAACTCCAGCAGCTCTCAACCAATCTCGATGAAACTTCTAAGGTTTGTTCAGTTTGATGTGTAGATGAGAACCTATGAGTTTCATGATCATTGGATAATTAGAAGCCTCTGCGCATGCGCAAACGTGAAATCCTTCTTACACTTATAACTCCAGAAGTTCTGGACCAATCTCGATGAAACTTCTAAGGTTTGTTCAGTTTGATGTGTAGATGAGCCCCTATGAGGTTCATGATTCCCTGATCAATAGTAGCCTCTGCGCATTCGCAAACGTGAAATCCTTCTTACACCTAAAACTCCAGGAGTTCTCAACCAATCTCGATGAAACTTCTAAGGTTAGTTCAGTTTGATGTGTAGATGAGAACCTATGAGTTTCATGATCATTGGATCAATAGTAGCCTCTGAGCATGCGCAAACGTGAAATCCTTGTAACACTTATAACTACGAGAGTTCTATACCAATCTCGATGAAACATTCAAGGTTTGTTCAGTTTGATGTGTAGATAAGTTCCTACAAGTTTCATGATTCCCGGATCAATAGTAGCCTCTGCGCATGCGCAAACGTGAAATCCTTCTTACACTTATAACTCCGGAAGTTCTGGACCAATCTCGATGAAACTTCTAAGATTTGTTCAGTTTGATGTGTAGATGAGTTCCTACCAGTTTCAAGATTCCCTGATCAATAGTAGCCTCTGCGCATGCGCAAACGTGAAATCCTTGTTACACATATAACTCCGGGAGTTCTTGACCAATCTCAATGAAACATTCAAGGTTTGTTTAGTTCGATCTGTAGATGAGTTCCTACGAGTTTCATGATTCCCGGATCAATAGTAGCCTCTGCGCATGCGCAAACGTGAAATCCTTCTTACACTTATAACTCCGGGATTTCTCGACCAATCTCGATGAAACATTCAAGGTTTGTTCAGTTCGATGTGTAGATGAGTTCCTACTGAGTTCCTACGAGTTTCAAGATTCCCTGATCAATAGTAGCCTCTGCGCATGCGCAAACGTGAAATCCTTGTTACACTTATAACTCCAGAAGTTCTGGACCAATCTCGATGAAACTTCTAAGGTTTGTTCAGTTTGATGTGTAGATGAGAACCTATGAGTTTCATGATCATGATTCCCGGATCAATAGTAGCCTCTGCGCATGCGCAAACGTGAAATCCTTGTTACACTTATAACTCCGAGAGTTCTCTCATACCAATCTCGATGAAACATTCAAGGTTTGTTCAGTTCGATGTGTAGATGAGTTCCTACAAGTTTCATGATTCCCGGATCAATAGTTGCCTCTGCGCATGCGCAAACGTGAAATCCTTCTTACACTTATAACTCCAGAAGTTCTGGACCAATCTCGATGAAACTTCTAAGGTTTGTTCAGTTTGATGTGTAGATGATTTCCTACAAGTTTCAAATTCCCTGATCAATAGTAGCCTCTGCGCATGCGCAAATGTGAAATCCTTCTTACACTTATAACTCCAGCACCTTTCAACCAATCTCAATGAAACTTCTAACGTTCGTTCAGTTTGATGTGTAGATGAGAACCTATATGTTTCATGATCATTGGATCAATAGTAGCCTCTGCGCATGCGCAAACGTGAAATCCTTGTTACACTTATAACTCCGAGAGTTCTGGACCAATCTCGATGAAACATTCAAGGTTTGTTCAGTTCGATGTGTAGATAAGTTCCTACAAGTTTCATGATTCCCGGATCAATAGTAGCCTCTGCGCATGCGCAAACGTGAAATCCTTCTTACACTTATAACTCCGGAAGTTCTGGACCAATCTCGATGAAACTTCTAAGGTTTGTTCAGTTTGATGTGTAGATGAGTTCCTACCAGTTTCAAGATTCCCTGATCAATAGTAGCCTCTGCGCATGCGCAAACGTGAAATCCTTCTTACACTTATAACTCCAGAAGTTCTGGACCAATATCGATGAAACTTCTAAGGTTTGTTCAGTTTGATGTGTAGATGAGTTCCTACGAGTTTCATGATTCCCGGATCAATAGTAGCCTCTGCGCATGCGCAAACGTGAAATCCTTGTTACACTTATAACTCCGGAAGTTCTGACCAATCTCGATGAAACTTCTAAGGTTTGTTCAGTTTGATGTGTAGATGAGTTCCTATGAGTTTCATGATTCCCGATCAATAGTAGCCTCTGCGCATGCGCAAACGTGAAATCCTTCTTACACTTATAACTCCAGAAGTTCTGGACCAATCTCGATGAAACTTCTAAGGTTTGTTCAGTTTGATGTGTAGATGAGAACCTATGAGTTTCATGATTCATTGATCAATAGTAGCCTCTGCGCATGCGCAAACGTGAAATCCTTCTTACACTTATAACTCCGGAGTTCTGGACCAATCTCGATGAAACTTCTAAGGTTTGTTCAGTTTGATGTGTAGATGAGTTCCTATGAGTTTCATGATTCCCGGATCAATAGTAGCCTCTGCGCATGCGCAAACGTGAAATCCTTCTTACACTTATAACTCCAGGAGTTCTCAACCAATCTCGATGAAACTTCTAAGGTTAGTTGAGTTTGATGTGTAGATGAGTTCCTATGAGTTTCATGATCATTGGATCAATAGTAGCCTCTGCGCATGCGCAAACGTGAAATCCTTCTTACACTTATAACTCCAGAAGTTCTGGACCAATCTCGATGAAACTTCTGAGGTTTGTTCAGTTTGATGTGTAGATAAGTTCCTACAAGTTTCATGATTCCCTGATCAATAGTAGCCTCTGCGCATGCGCAAACGTGAAATCCTTGTTACACTTATAACTCCACGAGAGTTCTGGACCAATCTCGATGAAACATTCAAGGTTTGTTCAGTTCGATGTGTAGATGAGTTCCTACGAGTTTCATGATTCCCGGATCAATAGTAGTCTCTGCGCATGCGCAAACGTGAAATCCTTCTTACACTTATAACTCCAGAAGTTCTGGACCAATATCGATGAAACTTCTAAGGTTAGTTCAGTTTGATGTGTAGATGAGAACCTATGAGTTTCATGATGATTGGATCAATAGTAGCCTCTGCGCATGCGCAAACGTGAAATCCTTGTTACACTTATAACTCCGAGAGTTCTATACCAATCTCGATGAAACATTCAAGGTTTGTTCAGTTTGATGTGTAGATAAGTTCCTTACGAGTTTCATGATTCCCGGATCAATAGTAGTATCTGCGCATGCGCAAACGTGAAATCCTTGTTACACTTATAACTCCAGGAGTTCTGGACCAATCTCGATGAAACTTCTAAGGTTTGTTCAGTTTCATGTGTAGATGAGCCCGTATGAGGTTCATGATTCCCTGATCAATAGTAGCCTCTGCGCATTCGCAAACGTGAAATCCTTTTTACACTTAAAACTCCAGGAGTTCTCAACCAATCTCGATGAAACTTCTAAGGTTAGTTCAGTGTGATGTGTAAATGACAACCTGTGAGTTTCATGATCATTGGATCAATAGAAGCCTCTGCGCATGCGCAAACGTGAAATCCTTGTTACACTTATAACTACGAGAGTTCTATACCAATCTCGATGAAACATTCAAGGTTTGTTCAGTTCGATGTGTAGATGAGTTCCTACAAGTTTCATGATTCCCGGATCAATAGTAGCCTCTGCGCATGCGCAAACGTGAAATCCTTGTTACACTTATAACTCCGAGAGTTCTCAACCAATCTCGATGAAACTTCTAAGGTTAGTTCAGTTCGATGTGTAGATGAGAACCTATGAGTTTCATGATCATTGGATCAATAGAAGCCTCTGAGCATCCGCAAACGTGAAATCCTTCTTACACTTATAACTCCAGAAGTTCTGGACCAATCTCGATGAAACTTCTAAGGTTTGTTCAGTTTGATGTGTAGATGAGCCCCTATGAGGTTCATGATTCCCTGATCAATAGTAGCCTCTGCGCATTCCCAAACTAGAAATCCTTCTTACACTTATAACTCCAGGAGTTCTCAACCAATCTCGATGAAACTGCTAAGGTTAGTTCAGTTTGATGTGTAAATGAGAACCTATGAGTTTCATGATCATTGGATCAATAGAAGCCTCTGAGCATGCGCAAACGTGAAATCCTTGTAACACTTATAACTACGAGAGTTCTATACCAATCTCGATGAAACATTCAAGGTTTGTTCAGTTCGATGTGTAGATGAGTTCCTACAAGTTTCATGATTCCCTGATCAATAGTAGCCTCTGCGCATGCGCAAACGTGAAATCCTTGTTACACTTATAACTCCGAGAGTTCTGGACCAATCTCGATGAAACATTCAAGGTTTGTTCAGTTTGATGTGTAGATAAGTTCCTACAAGTTTCATGATTCCCGGATCAATAGTAGCCTCTGCGCATGCGCAAACGTGAAGTCCTTCTTACACTTATAACTCCGGGAGTTTTGGACCAATCTCAATGAAACTTCCAAGGTTTGTTCAGTTCGATGTGTGGATGAGTTCCTACGAGTTTCAAGATTCCCTGATCAATAGTAGCCTCTGCGCATGCGCAAACGTGAAATCCTTCTTACACTTATAACTCCAGAAGTTCTGGACCAATCTCGATGAAACTTCTAAGGTTTGTTCAGTTTGATGTGTAGATGAGAACCTACGAGTTTCATGATCATTGGATCAATAGAAGCCTCTGCGCATGCGCAAACGTGAAATCCTTGTTACACTTATAACTCCGGGAGTTCTATACCAATCTCGATGAAACATTCAAGGTTAGTTCAGTTCGATGTGTAGATAAGTTCCTACAAGTTTCATGATTCCCGGATCAATAGTAGCCTCTGCGCATGCGCAAACGTGAAATCCTTCTTACACTTATAACTCCAGGAGTTCTCAACCAATCTCGATGAAACTTCTAAGGTTTGTTCAGTTTGATGTGTAGATGAGAACCTATGAGTTTCATGATCATTGGATCAATAGAAGCCTCTGCGCATGCGCAAACGTGAAATCCTTGTACACTTATAACTCCGAGAGTTCTGGACCAATCTCGATGAAACATTCAAGGTTTGTTCAGTTCGATGTGTAGATGAGTTCCTACAAGTTTCATGATTCCCTGATCAATAGTAGCCTCTGCGCATGCGCAAACGTGAAATCCTTCTTACACTTATAACTCCGGAGTTCTGGACCAATCTCGATGAAACTTCTAAGGTTTGTTCAGTTTGATGTGTAGATGAGTTCCTATGAGTTTCATGATCCCTGATCAATAGTAGCCTCTGCGCATGCGCAAACGTGAAATCCTTGTACACTTATAACTCCGAGTTCTGGACCAATCTCGATGAAACTTCTAAGGTTTGTTCAGTTTGATGTGTAGATTAGCCCCTATGAGGTTCATGATTCCCGTATCAATAGTAGCCTCTGCGCATGCGCAAACGTGAAATCCTTCTTACACTTATAACTCCGAGTTCTATACCAATCTCGATGAAACTTCTAAGGTTTGTTCAGTTGGATGTTTTGATGAGTTCCTACAAGTTTCATGATTCCCGGATCAATAGTAGCCTCTGCGCATGCGCAAACGTGAAATCCTTGTTACACTTATAACTCCGGGAGTTCTGGACCAATCTCAATGAAACTTCTAAGGTTTGTTCAGTTTGATGTGTAGATGAGTTCCTACGAGTTTCAAGATTCCCTGATCAATAGTAGCCTCTGCGCATGCGCAAACGTGAAATCCTTGTTACACTTATAACTCCAGAAGTTCTGGACCAATCTCGATGAAACTTCTAAGGTTTGTTCAGTTTGATGTGTATATGAGTTCCTTTTAGTTTCATGATTCCCGGATCAATAGTAGCCTCTGCGCATGCGCAAACGTGAAATCCTTGTTACACTTATAACTCCGAGAGTTCTATACCAATCTCGATGAAACATTCAAGGTTTGTTCAGTTCGATGTGTAGATGAGTTCCTACAAGTTTCATGATTCCCGGATCAATAGTAGCCTCTGCGCATGCGCAAACGTGAAATCCTTCTTACACTTATAACTCCGGGAGTTCTGGACCAATCTCCACGAAACATTCAAGGTTTGTTCAGTTCGATGTGTAGATGAGTTCCTACGAGTTTCATGATTCCCTGATCAATAGTAGCCTCTGCGCATGCGCAAACGTGAAATCCTTGTTACACTTATAACTCCAGAAGTTCTGGACCAATATCGATGAAACTTCTAAGGTTTGTTCAGTTTGATGTGTAGATGAGTTCCTACGAGGTTTCACGATTCCCGGATCAATAGTAGCCTCTGCGCATGCGCAAACGTGAAATCCTTCTTACACTTATAACTCCAGAGTTCTCAGTCTCGATGAAACTTCTAAGGTTTGTTCAGTTTGATGTGTAGATGAGAACCTAAGTCTCCTCTGCGCATGCGCAAACGTGAAATCCTTGTTACACTTATAACTCCGGGAGTTCTGGACCAATCTCGAAACATTCAAGGTTTGTTCAGTTCGATGTGTAGATGAGTTCCTACGAGTTTCAAGATTCCCTGATCAATAGTAGCCTCTGCGCATGCGCAAACGTGAAATCCTTTTTACACTTATAACTCCAGAAGTTCTGGACCAATCTCGATGAAACTTCTAAGGTTTGTTCAGTTTGATGTGTAGATGAGTTCCTATGAGTTTCATGATTCCCTGACTTCTTACACCTAAAACTCCAGGAGTTCTCAACCAATCTCGATGAAACTTCTAAGGTTAGTTCAGTTTGATGTGTAGATGAGAACCTATGAGTTTCATGATCATTGGATCAATAGAAGCCTCTGAGCATGCGCAAACGTGAAATCCTTGTAACACTTATAACTACGAGAGTTCTATACCAATCTCGATGAAACATTCAAGGTTTGTTCAGTTCGATGTGTAGATGAGTTCCTACAAGTTTCATGATTCCCGGATCAATAGTAGCCTCTGCGCATGCGCAAACGTGAAATCCTTGTTACACTTATAACTCCGGGAGTTCTGGACCAATCTCAATGAAACTTCCAAGGTTTGTTCAGATCGATGTGTAGATGAGTTCCTACGAGTTTCAAGATTCCCTGATCAATAGTAGCCTCTGCGCATGCGCAAACTAGAAATCCCTTTTACACTTATAACTCCAGAAGTTCTGGACCAATATCGATGAAACTTCTAAGGTTTGTTCAGTTTGATGTGTAGATGAGAACCTATGAGTTTCATGATCATTGGATCAATAGAAGCCTCTGCGCATGCGCAAACGTGAAATCCTTGTTACACTTATAACTACGAGAGTTCTATACCAATCTCGATGAAACATTCAAGGTTTGTTCAGTTCGATGTGTAGATAAGTTCCTACAAGTTTCATGATTCCCGGATCAATAGTAGCCTCTGCGCATGCGCAAACGTGAAGTCCTTCTTACACTTATAACTCCGGGAGTTCTGGACCAATCTCAATGAAACTTCTAAGATTTGTTCAGTTTGATGTGTAGATGAGTTCCTACCAGTTTCAAGATTCCCTGATCAATAGTAGCCTCTGCGCATGCGCAAACGTGAAATCCTTGTTACACATATAACTCCGGGAGTTCTGACCAATCTCAATGAAACATTCAAGGTTTGTTTAGTTCGATCTGTAGATGAGTTCCTACGAGTTTCATGATTCCCGGATCAATAGTAGCCTCTGCGCATGCGCAAACGTGAAATCCTTCTTACACTTATAACTCCGGGATTTCTCGACCAATCTCGATGAAACATTCAAGGTTTGTTCAGTTTGATGTGTGGATGAGTTCCTATGAGGTTCATGATTCCCTGATCAATAGTAGTCTTTGCGCATGCGCAAACGTGAATTCCTTGTAACACTAATAACTACGCGCGTTTTATACCAATCTCGATGACACATTCAAGGTTTGTTCAGTTCGATGTGTAGATAAGTTCCTACAAGTTTCATGATTCCCGGATCAATAGTAGCCTCTGCGCATGCGCAAACGTGAAATCCTTGTTACACTTATAACTCCGGGAGTTCTGGACCAATCTCAATGAAACTTCCAAGGTTTGTTCAGATCGATGTGTAGATGAGTTCCTACGAGTTTCAAGATTCCCTGATCAATAGTAGCCTCTGCGCATGCGCAAACTAGAAATCCCTTTTACACATAACTCCAGAAGTTCTGGACCAATATCGATGAAACTTCTAAGGTTTGTTCAGTTTGATGTGTAGATGAGAACCTATGAGTTTCATGATCATTGGATCAATAGAAGCCTCTGCGCATGCGCAAACGTGAAATCCTTGTTACACTTATAACTACGAGAGTTCTATACCAATCTCGATGAAACATTCAAGGTTTGTTCAGTTCGATGTGTAGATAAGTTCCTACAAGTTTCATGATTCCCGGATCAATAGTAGCCTCTGCGCATGCGCAAACGTGAAATCCTTCTTACACTTATAACTCCGGAAGTTCTTGACCAATCTCGATGAAACTTCTAAGAATTGTTCAGTTTGATGTGTAGATGAGTTCCTACCAGTTTCAAGATTCCCTGATCAATAGTAGCCTCTGCGCATGCGCAAACGTGAAATCCTTCTTACACATATAACTCCGGAAGTTCTTGACCAATCTCGATGAAACTTCTAAGGTTTGTTCAGTTTGATGTGTAGATGAGTTCCTACCAGTTTCAAGATTCCCTGATCAATAGTAGCCTCTGCGCATGCGCAAACGTGAAATCCTTCTTACACATATAACTCCGGAAGTTCTTGACCAATCTCGATGAAACTTCTAAGGTTTGTTCAGTTTGATGTGTAGATGAGTTCCTATGAGTTTCATGATTCCCGGATCAATAGTAGTCTCTGCGCATGCGCAAACGTGAAAACCTAGTTACACTCATAACTACGAGAGTTCTATACCAATCTCGATGAAACTTCTAAGGTTTGTTCAGTTTGATGTGTAGATGAGAACCTATGAGTTTCATGATCATTGGATCAATAGAAGCCTCTGCGCATGCGCAAACGTGAAGTCCTTCTTACACTTATAACTCCAGAAGTTCTGGACCAATCTCGATGAAACTTCTAAGGTTTGTTCAGTTTGATGTGTAGATGAGTTCCTATGAGTTTCATGATTCCCGGATCAATAGTAGCCTCTGCGCATGCGCAAACGTGAAATCCTTCTTACACTTATAACTCCGGAAGTGTCTTCGACCAATCTCGATGAAACATTCAAGGTTTGTTCAGTTCGATGTGTAGATGAGTTCCTACGAGTTTCAAGATTCCCTGATCAATAGTAGCCTCTGCGCATGCGCAAACGTGAAATCCTTTTTACACTTATAACTCCAGAAGTTCTGGACCAATCTCGATGAAACTTCTAAAGTTCGTTCAGTTTGATGTGTAGATGAGTTCCTAACAGTTTCAAGATTCCCTGATCAATAGTAGCCTCTGCGCATTCGCAAACGTGAAATCCTTCTTACACTTAAAACTCCAGGAGTTCTCAACCAATCTCGATGAAACGTCTAAGGTTTGTTCAGTTTGATGTGTAGATGAGAACCTATGAGTTTCATGATCATTGGATCAATAGAAGCCTCTGCGCATGCGCAAACGTGAAATCCTTCTTACACTTATAACTACGAGAGATCTATACCAATCTCGATGAAACATTCAAGGTTTGTTCAGTTCGATGTGTAGATAACTTCCTACAAGTTTCATGATTCCCGGATCAATAGTAGCCTCTGCGCATGCGCAAACGTGAAATCCTTGTTACACTTATAACTCCGGGAGTTCTGGACCAATCTCGATGAAACATTCAAGGTTTGTTCAGTTCGATGTGTGGATGAGTTCCTACGAGTTTCAAGATTCCCTGATCAATAGTAGCCTCTGCGCATGCGCAAACGTGAAATCCTTTTTACACCTATAACTCCAGAAGTTCTGGACCAATCTCGATGAAACTTCTAAGGTTTGTTCAGTTTGATGTGTAGATGAGAACCTATGAGTTTCATGATCATTGGATCAATAGAAGCCTCTGCGCATGCGCAAACGTGAAATCCTTGTTACACTTATAACTACGAGAGTTCTATACCAATCTCGATGAAACATTCAAGGTTTGTTCAGTTCGATGTGTAGATGAGTTCCTACAAGTTTCATGATTCCCGGATCAATAGTAGCCTCTGCGCATGCGCAAACGTGAAATCCTTCTTACACTTATAACTCCGGGAGTTCTGGACCAATCTCGATGAAACTTCTAAGATTTGTTCAGTTTGATGTGTAGATGAGTTCCTACCAGTTTCAAGATTCCCTGATCAATAGTAGCCTCTGCGCATGCGCAAACGTGAAATCCTTGTTACACATATAACTCCGGGAGTTCTGGACCAATCTCAATGAAACATTCAAGGTTTGTTCAGTTCGATCTGTAGATGAGTTCCTACGAGTTTCATGATTCCCGGATCAATAGTAGCCTCTGCCCGTGCGCAAACGTGAAATCCTTCTTACACTTATAACTCCGGGATTTCTCGACCAATCTCGATGAAACATTCAAGGTTTGTTCAGTTTGATGTGTGGATGAGTTCCTACGAGTTTCATGATTCCCTGATCAATAGTAGCCTCTGCGCATGCGCAAACGTGAAATCCTTGTTACACTTATAACTCGAGAGTTCTATACCAATCTCGATGAAACATAAGGTTTGTTCAGTTCGATGTGTAGATAAGTTCCTACAAGTTTCATGATTCCCGGATCAATAGTAGCCTCTGCGCATGCGCAAACGTGAAATCCTTGTTACACTTATAACTCCGGGAGTTCTGGACCAATCTCAATGAAACTTCCAAGGTTTGTTCAGATCGATGTGTAGATGAGTTCCTACGAGTTTCAAGATTCCCTGATCAATAGTAGCCTCTGCGCATGCGCAAACTAGAAATCCCTTCTACACTTATAACTCCAGAAGTTCTGGACCAATATCGATGAAACTTCTCAGGTTAGGTTCAGTTTGATGTGTAGATGAGAACCTATGAGTTTCATGATCATTGGATCAATAGAAGCCTCTGAGCATGCGCAAACGTGAAATCCTTGTAACACTTATAACTACGAGAGTTCTATACCAATCTCGATGAAACATTCAAGGTTTGTTCAGTTCGATGTGTAGATAAGTTCCTACAAGTTTCATGATTCCCGGATCAATAGTAGCCTCTGCGCATGCGCAAACGTGAAATCCTTCTTACACTTATAACTCCGGAAGTTCTTGACCAATCTCGATGAAACTTCTAAGGTTTGTTCAGTTTGATGTGTAGATGAGTTCCTACCAGTTTCAAGATTCCCTGATCAATAGTAGCCTCTGCGCATGCGCAAACGTGAAATCCTTCTTACACTTATAACTCCGGAAGTTCTTGACCAATCTCGATGAAACTTCTAAGGTTTGTTCAGTTTGATGTGTAGATGAGTTCCTACCAGTTTCATGATTCCCTGATCAATAGTAGCCTCTGCGCATGCGCAAACGTGAAATCCTTCTTACACATATAACTCCGGAAGTTCTTGACCAATCTCGATGAAACTTCTAAGGTTTGTTCAGTTCGATGTGTAGATGAGTTCCTACGAGTTTCATGATTCCCGGATCAATAGTAGTCTCTGCGCATGCGCAAACGTGAAAACCTTCTTACACTCATAACTACGAGAGTTCTATAGCAATCTCGATGAAACTTCTAAGGTTTGTTCAGTTTGATGTGTAGATGAGAAGCTATGAGTTTCATGACCATTGGATCAATAGAAGCCTCTGCGCATGCGCAAACGTGAAATCCTTCTTACACTTATAACTCCAGAAGTTCTGGACCAATCTCGATGAAACTTCTAAGGTTTGTTCAGTTTGATGTGTAGATGAGCCCCTATGAGGTTCATGATTCCCGGATCAATAGTAGCCTCTGCGCATGCGCAAACGTGAAATCCTTCTTACACTTATAACTCCAGGATTTCTCGACCAATCTCGATGAAACATTCAAGGTTTGTTCAGTTCGATGTGTGGATGAGTTCCTACGAGTTTCAAGATTCCCTGATCAATAGTAGCCTCTGCGCATGCGCAAACGTGAAATCCTTTTTACACTTATAACTCCAGAAGTTCTGGACCAATCTCGATGAAACTTCTAAGGTTTGTTCAGTTTGATGTGTAGATGAGACCCTATGAGGTTCATGATTCCCTGATCAATAGTAGCCTCTGCGCATTCGCAAACGTGAAATCCTTCTTACACCTAAAACTCCAGGAGTTCTCAACCAATCTCGATGAAACTTCTAAGGTTAGTTCAGTTTGATGTGTAGATGAGAACCTATGAGTTTCATGATCAATGGATCAATAGAAGCCTCTGAGCATGCGAAAACGTGAAATCCTTGTAACACTTATAACTACGAGAGTTCTATACCAATCTCGATGAAACATTCAAGGTTTGTTCAGTTCGATGTGTAGATAAGTTCCTACAAGTTTCATGATTCCCGGATCAATAGTAGCCTCTGCGCATGCGCAAACGTGAAATCCTTCTTACACTTATAACTCCGGGATTTCTCGACCAATCTCGATGAAACATTCAAGGTTTGTTCAGTTCGATGTGTGGATGAGTTCCTACGAAGTTCTGGACCAATCTCGATGAAACTTCTAAGGTTTTTTCAGTTTGATGTGTAGATGAGCCCCTATGAGGTTCATGATTCCCTGATCAATAGTAGCCTCTGCGCATTCGCAAACGTGAAATCCTTCTTACACTTAAAACTCCAGGAGTTCTCAACCAATCTCGATGAAACTTCTAATGTTAGTTCAGCATAGTCTTTCAAATATTTGGGAGGTTGTCTGTTTCTCAGAGATCTCCTCAAATCTTGGACAGGAGACGTTTGAATGACTTCTTCCGATGGGGGATCCGAGGTGTCTTCATCATGAGGAAGCTGAGAGAGATCTTCGGATTCTTGATAGGGTGGTCTCAAAGGTTTAGGGCCGAGAGGTGAATTTGAAGTTATGGGGTCTGCAGATCCTTGACAATTTTGTAAATTCTGTGTTCCCTCGAATATGGGCAGAGCTGAGTCTCCAATCGGGGCTAAATGTCGATTTGACACAGTGGTCTCCCTTCCGTCAGGTAATCGCACGTGAGAATATTCAGGATTGGCTTCCAGTAATTCGACTTCCATCACTGGTGGACCGTATTTGCCGTTGGAGGGAGGACATTTCATGAGTAGCGGACCGGGAGATGTAAGCCAAGTGGGGAGAGAATGACCATTTACGGATCTTCGAGGGTGATTGAACATTCTCTCGTGAGGAGTTGCATTGGTCGCGGTACACAGCAAGGATCGAATCGAATGAAGTGCTTGCGTAATGGCTTGCTCCCATTGCTCAGGTTTCAGACCGGCCGAACGTAGGGCTAGCTGGATGGATTTCCATATCACTCCATTGTATTTTTCGACTTGCCCATTTCCCCGTGGATTGTAAGCTGTAGTCCTGCTCGTGGCAACTCCTTGAGAAGTGAAAAATTCCTTGAGTTCTGAGGACATGAAAGCTGATCCACGATCTGAGTGGACATACGAGGGCATACCGAAAATAGAAAATAATTTTGTGAGATGGCCGATTACAGTGGCTGCTGATATATCAGAGCACGGAAAAGCGAATGGGAATCTAGAAAATTCGTCAACTACCGTTAAAATGTAACGATTTCGAGATGTTGACGGGAGAGGGCCTTTGAAATCGAGATTCAATCTTTCGAAAGGGGAAGTTGCTTTGATGAGAACTCCAGAATGCTTGAAGAATCGCGGCTTGAGTTCAGCGCAATCTCTACAGTTTGAAGTCATCCTCTTTACATCTTCGACTGAAAATGGCAGATTCTTACATCTGACGAAATGGACCATCCGGGTAACACCAGGATGGCACATAATTTTGTGCAACTCATTGAGGTCGCTAAGTGAGGCGGTTGAACACACGCGCGATAATGTGTCTGCAACGATGTTTTCTGATCCTGCTCGATAGCTGATTTCGAATTTGAAGCACGCCAGCTCAAGACGCCATCTCATGATCTTTTCATTTTTAATTTTGCTCCGCCTTCTTGAATCGAACATGAATGAAACTGCTTCTTGATCTGTTACTACTTGAAACGGTCTACCAATGAGATAGTGACGCCACTTGCGTAGTGATTCGACTATAGCGGCAGCTTCTTTTTCCACTGAAGAGTGGCCCAGTTCTGAACCCGTGAGCGTTCTTGAGAAAAACGCCACCGGGCGACTGGCTTGAGACAAAGTAGCAGCGATAGCGTGTTCAGAAGCGTCTGTTTCTACTGTGAATGGCAGTTTTTCGTCAATAGACATCAGTACAGCTTTAGAAATATCAGCTTTTATAGCTTCTATTATTTGTTTCTGCTCTGAAGATAATGGAAACGTTTTTGCAAGTACGAGAGGACGGATCTTGTCAGAGAACTTGGGAATCCATTTAGCGAAGTGTGAGAACATTCCCAGGACTCTTTTCAGATCTTTCTGATTTTCGGGATGAGGCATTTCTTTCAGAGGTCTAAGTCTCCCTTCGTCTTGTTTAATTAAGTTATCGACGATATTGTAGCCTAGAAGATTGATGTTGGTCTGCGCAAATTTTGATTTTTGTTCGTTAAGGGTGAGATTGTACTTCCTTGCTGCCACCAAGAAAGCGTTGAGGTTGACATCGTGTTCGTCTTTGGTTTTACCACAAACCGTGACGTCGTCAAGGTATGCGTATGTTTGTTTCAAATTTTCTTGTTTAATGATAGAATTTATGAATTTTTGGAAAGCTGGGACTCCATTTGTTACGCCAAATGGGATCCTTTTGAACTGGTACAGCGTTCCGTCAGCCTCAAAAGCAGTATAAATCTTTTCTGACTCGAGAATTGGGACTAAATGGTAGGCCGATTTTAAATCTATAATGCTGAAATAGTTATTCTGAGAAACTTTTTCAATTATTGTCTCAATTTTTGGAATTGGGTAGGCATCTAGCAGAGTGTACCTATTGATGGTTTGTGAGTAATCGATACACATCCGTTTTTTACGTAACTCACTCTTCACGACGAGGACCTGGGCTCTCCAAGGTGATATGCTCTCTTCGATCACTCCATCCTCAAACAACTTCCTAATTTCAGACCTGATGAATTCGGCGTCTTCTGTCGAGTGGGATCGAGACTTGATGGCAATGGGCTTAAAATCATCGGTCAAATTTGTGAACAGTGAGACAGGTGGGACGGTAGCTGCTTCTAGGACGCATATTTGAAGTGGAGATTTGGAGCCACCCAATTTCATTTCGAGAGAGGCGTGAGCTGCTAACAAATCGTGACCTATGATAACGTCGGCACACAGATTTTTCATTATCAATAATTTCGCATCTTTGTAAACATGCCCCTGAATTTCCACCTTTACTTTACAACTACCCTCAACCGTTGAAGATAGGGCAGAACTCGCCATAGTGATTTGCTCTGTCGATGGTGAAACGCGAGCATTACACTTGTTTACTATGGCATAGTCCATGAAGCTAGTAGTACTGCCCGTGTCTACCAGCGCCGAACAGTGGAAATTGTTTATCCTGATCGGGACGATAGCCTTGTGAAGAGATGCAGAAGCTGCTGATATGGCTCCTAGAGAGCTAGCTGAAGCGGCTTTCTTGGAATTCAGTATGTTAGTAGCAGATTTTGATTTACAAACTGTGCTTAAATGACCGATTTTATTGCACTTTCCGCAAACCTCCCCGTTAGCAGGACATTGGCTGCGAGGATGCCGCTTCTTGCCACCACAGAAATAACAGAGCCACTTCGTAGGAATAGCTGCCATTGTCTGGCCCTCATCCTCTTCCGTCTTATTCTCAGCAGCTGCTGAAAAAGATCGAGAGTAGTTTTGGGCATTAACTTGCGCTAATTCCAATGCTCTCGCTTGTTCTGTAGCTTGAGATAATGAAAGGGAGATATTTTCTAATAGACGCTGACGGATCGCACCTGATGACAATCCTGCAATAAAAGAGTCGCGTATATAATCTTCCATGTTCTGCACAGCAGTCACAGCTTTGAAGGAGCATTCCTTCCCTAAAATGGTTAATGCCTGTAGATACTGGTCCACGGTCTCTCCGGGATTTTGTCGACGGGTCGCGAGGCAGTGGCGAGCGTAAATTTCGTTCCGAGGTTTTATGTAAATCTCGTCGAGTAACTGGATAACAGACGCGTAATCTTGCTTGTCCTTTGCTAGCCTGTAAACAGCTGGTGAAAGGAAATTTATTAAAACGCTTACTTTAGCAGCATCTGAGAGTCTTGATTCTTCATTCGTCTCTAGGGCCGCAATGAAATTGATGAAAGTTTGCTTCCAGTGAGTATAGTCCTCTTCTGCCGTAGTTGAACTAGGGTCGACGGATAGGCGTTCCGCACGTAAGTATTTATCCATGATGCAGGAAGAATTTATATTTCGATGATTAAATTGAAATAATAAAAGCCGTAGAAATTAATAGGCTTTAATCATCGAAATTTCCTACGTACAACGTCAGAATGAATTAAATTAGAAATTGTAATTAGTCGTTACAACTAAGCAACGCGCGGAACATATGTTGTAATAACTACTAGACTATTACAGTTCAGTTTGATGTGTAGATAAGTTCCTACAAGTTTCATGATTCCCGGATCAATAGTAGCCTCTGCGCATGCGCAAACGTGAAATCCTTGTTACACTTATAACTCCGGGAGTTCTGGACCAATCTCAATGAAACTTCCGAAGTTTGTTCAGATCGATGTGTAGATGAGTTCCTACGAGTTTCAAGATTCCCTGATCAATAGTAGCCTCAGCGCATGCGCAAACTAGAAATCCCTTTTACACTTATAACTCCAGAAGTTCTGGACCAACATCGATGAAACTTCTAAGGTTTGTTCAGTTTGATGTCTTGATGAGAACCTATGAGTTTCATGATCATTGGATCAATAGAAGCCTCTGCGCATGCGCAAACGTGAAATCCTTGTTACACATATAACTCCGGAAGTTCTTGACCAATCTCGATGAAACTTCTAAGATTTGTTCAGTTTGATGTGTAGATGAGTTCCTACCAGTTTCAAGATTCCCTGATCAATAGTAGCCTCTGCGCATGCGCAAACGTGAAATCCTTGTTACACATATAACTCCGGGAGTTCTGGACCAATCTCAACGAAACATTCAAGGTTTGTTCAGTTCGATCTGTAGATGAGTTCCTACGAGTTTCATGATTCCCGGATCAATAGTAGTCTCTGCGCATGCGCAAACGTGAAAACCTAGTTACACTCATAACTACGAGAGTTCTATACCAATCTCGATGAAACTTCTAAGGTTTGTTCAGTTTGATGTGTAGATGAGAACCTATGAGTTTCATGATCATTGGATCAATAGAAGCCTCTGCCAGTGCGCAAACGTGAAATCCTTCTTACACATATAACTCCGGAAGTTCTTGACCAATCTCGATGAAACTTCAAGGTTTGTTCAGTTTGATGTGTAGATGAGTTCCTACCAGTTTCAAGATTCCCTGATCAATAGTAGCCTCTGCGCATGCGCAAACGTGAAATCCTTGTTACACTTATAACTCCAGAAGTTCTGGACCAATCTCGATGAAACTTCTAAGGTTTGTTCAGTTTGATGTGTAGATGAGTTCCTATGAGTTTCATGATCATTGGATCAATAGTAGCCTCTGCGCATGCGCAAACGTGAAATCCTTGTTACACTTATAACTCCGAGAGTTCTATACCAATCTCGATGAAACATTCAAGGTTTGTTCAGTTAAATGTGTAGATGAGTTCCTACAAGTTTCATGATTCCCGGATCAATAGTAGCCTCTGCGCATGCGCAAACTAGAAATCCCGTTTACACTTATAACTCCAGAAGTTCTGGACCAATCTCGATGAAACTTCTAAGGTTTGTTCAGTTTGATGTGTAGATGAGAACCTATGAGTTTCAAGATTCCCTGATCAATAGTAGCCTCTGCGCATGCGCAAACGTGAAATCCTTCTTACACTTATAACTCCAGAGAGTTCTGGACCAATCTCGATGAAACTTCTAAGGTTTGTTCAGTTTGATGTGTAGATGAGAACCTATGAGTTTCATGATCATTGGATCAATAGAAGCCTCTGAGCATGCGCAAACGTGAAATCCTTGTAACACTTATAACTACGAGAGTTCTATACCAATCTCGATGAAACATTCAAGGTTTGTTCAGTTTGATGTGTAGATAAGTTCCTACAAGTTTCATGATTCCCGGATCAATAGTAGCCTCTGCGCATGCGCAAACGTGAAATCCTTCTTACACTTATAACTCCAGCAGCTCTCAACCAATCTCAATGAAACTTCTAAGGTTTGTTCAGTTTGATGTGTAGATGAGAACCTATGAGTTTCATGATCATTGGATCAATAGAAGCCTCTGCCCGTGCGCAAACGTGAAATCCTTCTTACACATATAACTCCGGAAGTTCTTGACCAATCTCGATGAAACTTCTAAGATTTGTTCAGTTTGATGTGTAGATGAGTTCCTACCAGTTTCAAGATTCCCTGATCAATAGTAGCCTCTGCGCATGCGCAAACGTGAAATCCTTGTTACACATATAACTCCGGGAGTTCTGGACCAATCTCAACGAAACATTCAAGGTTTGTTCAGTTCGATCTGTAGATGAGTTCCTACGAGTTTCATGATTCCCGGATCAATAGTAGTCTCTGCGCATGCGCAAACGTGAAAACCTAGTTACACTCATAACTACGAGAGTTCTATACCAATCTCGATGAAACTTCTAAGGTTTGTTCAGTTTGATGTGTAGATGAGAACCTATGAGTTTCATGATCATTGGATCAATAGAAGCCTCTGCCAGTGCGCAAACGTGTCCCTGATCAATAGTAGCCTCTGCGCATGCGCAAATGTGAAATCCTTCTTACACTTATAACTCCAGAAGTTCTGGACCAATCTCGATGAAACTTCTAAGGTTTGTTCAGTTTCATGTGTAGATGAGAACCTATGAGTTTCATGATCATTGGATCAATAGAAGCCTCTGCGCATGCGCAAACGTGAAATCCTTGTTACACTTATAACTACGAGATTTCTATACCAATCTCGATGAAACATTCAAGGTTTGTTCAGTTCGATGTGTAGATGAGTTCCTACAAGTTTCATGATTCCCGGATCAATAGTAGCCTCTGCGCATGCGCAAACGTGAAATCCTTCTTACACTTATAACTCCGAGATTTCTCGACCAATCTCGATGAAACTTCAAGGTTTGTTCAGTTCGATGTGTAGATGAGTTCCTACGAGTTTCAAGATTCCCTGATCAATAGTAGCCTCTGCGCATTCGCAAACGTGAAATCCTTCTTACACTTAAAACTCCAGGAGTTCTCAACCAATCTCGATGAAACTTCTAAGGTTAGTTCAGTTTGATGTGTAGATGAGAACCTATGAGTTTCATGATCATTGGATCAATAGAAGCCTCTGAGCATGCGCAAACGTGAAATCCTTGTAACACTTATAACTACGAGAGTTCTATACCAATCTCGATGAAACATTCAAGGTTTGTTCAGTTTGATGTGTAGATAAGTTCCTACAAGTTTCAAGATTCCCTGATCAATAGTAGCCTCTGCGCATGCGCAAACGTGAAATCCTTGTTACACATATAACTCCGGGAGTTCTGGACCAATCTCAACGAAACATTCAAGGATTGTTCAGTTCGATGTGTAGATGAGTTCCTACGAGTTTCATGATTCCCGGATTAATAGTAGCCTCTGCGCATGCGCAAACGTGAAATCCTTGTTACACTTATAACTCCGAGAGTTCTGGACCAATCTCAATGAAACTTTCAAGGTTTGTTCAGATCGATGTGTAGATGAGTTCCTACAAGTTTCATGATTCCCGGATCAATAGTAGCCTCTGCGCATGCGCAAACGTGAAATCCTTCTTACACTTATAACTCCGGGATTTCTCGACCAATCTCGATGAAACATTCAAGGTTTGTTCAGTTCGATGTGTGGATGAGTTCCTACGAGTTTCATGATTCCCGGATCAATAGTAGCCTCTGTGCATGCGCAAACGTGAAATCCTTCTTACACTTATAACTCCGAGATTTCTCGACCAATCTCGATGAAACATTCAAGGTTTGTTCAGTTCGATGTGTGGATGAGTTCCTACGAGTTTCAAGATTCATTGGATCAATAGTAGCCTCTGCGCATGCGCAAACGTGAAATCCTTCTTACACTTATAACTCCAGAAGTTCTGGACCAATCTCGATGAAACTTCTAAGGTTAGTTCAGTTTGATGTGTAGATGAGTTCCTACCAGTTTCAAGATTCCCTGATCAATAGAAGCCTCTGCGCATGCGCAAACGTGAAATCCTTGTTACACATATAACTCCGGGAGTTCTGGACCAATCTCAACGAAACATTCAAGGTTTGTTCAGTTTGATGTGTAGATGAGTTCCTACCAGTTTCAAGATTCCCTGATCAATAGTAGCCTCTGCGCATGCGCAAACGTGAAATCCTTGTAACACTTATAACTACGAGAGTTCTATACCAATCTCGATGAAACATTCAAGGTTTGTTCATGAAATAATAAAAGCCGTAGAAATTAATAGGCTTTAATCATCGAAATTTCCTACGTACAACGTCAGAATGAATTAAATTAGAAATTGTAATTAGTCGTTACAACTAAGCAACGCGCGGAACATATGTTGTAATAACTACTAGACTATTACATTCTCCCCCTCTAGTTTTTCAAACATAGTCTTTCAAATATTTGGGAGGTTGTCTGTTTCTCAGAGATCTCCTCAAATCTTGGACAGGAGACGTTTGAATGACTTCTTCCGATGGGGGATCCGAGGTGTCTTCATCATGAGGAAGCTGAGAGAGATCTTCGGATTCTTGATAGGGTGGTCTCAAAGGTTTAGGGCCGAGAGGTGAATTTGAAGTTATGGGGTCTGCAGATCCTTGACAATTTTGTAAATTCTGTGTTCCCTCGAATATGGGCAGAGCTGAGTCTCCAATCGGGGCTAAATGTCGATTTGACACAGTGGTCTCCCTTCCGTCAGGTAATCGCACGTGAGAATATTCAGGATTGGCTTCCTAATTCGACTTCCATCACTGGTGGACCGTATTTGCCGTTGGAGGGAGGACATTTCATGAGTAGCGGACCGGGAGATGTAAGCCAAGTGGGGAGAGAATGACCATTTACGGATCTTCGAGGGTGATTGAACATTCTCTCGTGAGGAGTTGCATTGGTCGCGGTACACAGCAAGGATCGAATCGAATGAAGTGCTTGCGTAATGGCTTGCTCCCATTGCTCAGGTTTCAGACCGGCCGAACGTAGGGCTAGCTGGATGGATTTCCATATCACTCCATTGTATTTTTCGACTTGCCCATTTCCCCGTGGATTGTAAGCTGTAGTCCTGCTCGTGGCAACTCCTTGAGAAGTGAAAAAATCCTTGAGTTCTGAGGACATGAAAGCTGATCCACGATCTGAGTGGACATACGAGGGCATACCGAAAATAGAAAATAATTTTGTGAGATGGCCGATTACAGTGGCTGCTGATATATCAGAGCACGGAAAAGCGAATGGGAATCTAGAAAATTCGTCAACTACCGTTAAGATGTAACGATTTCGAGATGTTGACGGGAGAGGGCCTTTGAAATCGAGATTCAATCTTTCGAAAGGGGAAGTTGCTTTGATGAGAACTCCAGAATGCTTGAAGAATCGCGGCTTGAGTTCAACTTCTACAGTTTGAAGTCATCCTCTTTACATCTTCGACTGAAAATGGCAGATTTTACATCTGACGAAATGGACCATCCGGGTAACACCAGGATGGCACATAACGTGCAACTCATTGAGGTCGCTAAGTGAGGCGGTTGAACACAATCTCGATAATGTGTCTGCAACGATGTTTTCTGATCCTGCTCGATAGCTGATTTCGAATTTGAAGCACGCCAGCTCAAGACGCCATCTCATGATCTTTTCATTTTTAATTTTGCTCCGCCTTCTTGAATCGAACATGAATGAAACTGCTTCTTGATCTGTTTACTTGAAACGGTCTGTAATGAGATAGTGACGCCACTTGCGTAGTGATTCGACTATAGCGGCAGCTTCTTTTTCCACTGAAGAGTGGCCCAGTTCTGAACCCGTGAGCGTTCTTGAGAAAAACGCCACCGGGCGACTGGCTTGAGACAAAGTAGCAGCGATAGCGTGTTCAGAAGCGTCTGTTTCTACTGTGAATGGCAGTTTTTCGTCAATAGACATCAGTACAGCTTTAGAAATATCAGCTTTTACAGCCTCTATTATTTGTTTCTGCTCTGAAGATAATGGAAACGTTTTTGCGAGTACGAGAGGACGGATCTTGTCAGAGAACTTGGGAATCCACTTAGCGAAGTGTGAGAACATTCCCAGGACTCTTTTCAGATCTTTCTGATTTTCGGGATGAGGCATTTCTTTCAGAGGTCTAAGTCTCCCTTCGTCTTGTTTAATTAAGTTATCGACGATATTGTAGCCTAGAAGATTGATGTTGGTCTGCGAAAATTTTGATTTTTGTTCGTTAAGGGTGAGATTGTACTTCCTTGCTGCCACCAAGAAAGCGTTGAGGTTGACATCGTGTTCGTCTTTGGTTTTACCACAAACCGTGACGTCGTCAAGGTATGCGTATGTTTGTTTCAAATTTTCTCGTTTAATGATAGAATTTATGAATTTTTGGAAAGCTGGGACTCCATTTGTTACGCCAAATGGGATCCTTTTGAACTGGTACAGCGTTCCGTCAGCCTCAAAAGCAGTATAAATCTTTTCTGACTCGAGAATTGGGACTAAATGGTAGGCCGATTTTAAATCTATAATGCTGAAATAGTTATTCTGAGAAACTTTTTCAATTATTGTCTCAATTTTGGAATTGGGTAGGCATCTAGCAGAGTGTACCTATTGATGGTTTGTGAGTAATCGATACACATCCGTTTTTTACGTAACTCACTCTTCACGACGAGGACCTGGGCTCTCCAAGGTGATATGCTCTCTTCGATCACTCCATCCTCAAACAACTTCCTAATTTCAGACCTGATGAATTCGGCGTCTTCTGTCGAGTGGGATCGAGACTTGATGGCAATGGGCTTAAAATCATCGGTCAAATTTGTGAACAGTGAGACAGGTGGGACGGTAGCTGCTTCTAGGACGCATATTTGAAGTGGAGATTTGGAGCCACCCAATTTCATTTCGAGAGAGGCGTGAGCTGCTAACAAATCGTGACCTATGATAACGTCGGCACACAGATTTTTCATTATCAATAATTTCGCATCTTTGTAAACATGCCCCTGAATTTCCACCTTTACTTTACAACTACCCTCAACCGTTGAAGATAGGGCAGAACTCGCCATAGTGATTTGCTCTGTCGATGGTGAAACGCGAGCATTACACTTGTTTACTATGGCATAGTCCATGAAGCTAGTAGTACTGCCCGTGTCTACCAGCGCCGAACAGTGGAAATTGTTTATCCTGATCGGGACGATAGCCTTGTGAAGAGATGCAGAAGCTGCTGATATGGCTCCTAGAGAGCTAGCTGAAGCGGCTTTCTTGGAATTCAGTATGTTAGTAGTCGATTTTGATTTACAAACTGTGCTTAAATGACCGATTTTATTGCACTTTCCGCAAACCTCCCCGTTAGCAGGACATTGGCTGCGAGGATGCCGCTTCTTGCCACCACAGAAATAACAGAGCCACTTCGTAGGAATAGCTGCCATTGTCTGGCCCTCATCCTCTTCCGTCTTATTCTCAGCAGCTGCTGAAAAAGATCGAGAGTAGTTTTGGGCATTAACTTGCGCTAATTCCAATGCTCTCGCTTGTTCTGTAGCTTGAGATAATGAAAGGGAGATATTTTCTAATAGACGCTGACGGATCGCACCTGATGACAATCCTGCAATAAAAGAGTCGCGTATATAATCTTCCATGTTCTGCACAGCAGTCACAGCTTTGAAGGAGCATTCCTTCCCTAAAATGGTTAATGCCTGTAGATACTGGTCCACGGTCTCTCCGGGATTTTGTCGACGGGTCGCGAGGCAGTGGCGAGCGTAAATTTCGTTCCGAGGTTTTATGTAAATCTCGTCGAGTAACTGGATAACAGACGCGTAATCTTGCTTGTCCTTTGCTAGCCTGTAAACAGCTGGTGAAAGGAAATTTATTAAAACGCTTACTTTAGCAGCATCTGAGAGTCTTGATTCTTCATTCGTCTCTAGGGCCGCAATGAAATTGATGAAAGTTTGCTTCCAGTGAGTATAGTCCTCTTCTGCCGTAGTTGAACTAGGGTCGACGGATAGGCGTTCCGCAAGTAAGTATTTATCCATGATGCAGGAAGAATTTATATTTCGATGATTAAATTGAAATAATAAAAGCCGTAGAAATTAATAGGCTTTAATCATCGAAATTTCCTACGTACAACGTCAGAATGAATTAAATTAGAAATTGTAATTAGTCGTTACAACTAAGCAACGCGCGGAACATATGTTGTAATAACTACTAGACTATTACAGTTCAGTTTGATGTGTAGATAAGTTCCTACAAGTTTCATGATTCCCGGATCAATAGTAGCCTCTGCGCATGCGCAAACGTGAAATCCTTGTTACACTTATAACTCCGGGAGTTCTGGACCAATCTCAATGAAACTTCCGAAGTTTGTTCAGATCGATGTGTAGATGAGTTCCTACGAGTTTCAAGATTCCCTGATCAATAGTAGCCTCAGCGCATGCGCAAACTAGAAATCCCTTTTACACTTATAACTCCAGAAGTTCTGGACCAACATCGATGAAACTTCTAAGGTTTGTTCAGTTTGATGTCTTGATGAGAACCTATGAGTTTCATGATCATTGGATCAATAGAAGCCTCTGCGCATGCGCAAACGTGAAATCCTTGTTACACATATAACTCCGGAAGTTCTTGACCAATCTCGATGAAACTTCTAAGATTTGTTCAGTTTGATGTGTAGATGAGTTCCTACCAGTTTCAAGATTCCCTGATCAATAGTAGCCTCTGCGCATGCGCAAACGTGAAATCCTTGTTACACATATAACTCCGGGAGTTCTGGACCAATCTCAACGAAACATTCAAGGTTTGTTCAGTTCGATCTGTAGATGAGTTCCTACGAGTTTCATGATTCCCGGATCAATAGTAGTCTCTGCGCATGCGCAAACGTGAAAACCTAGTTACACTCATAACTACGAGAGTTCTATACCAATCTCGATGAAACTTCTAAGGTTTGTTCAGTTTGATGTGTAGATGAGAACCTATGAGTTTCATGATCATTGGATCAATAGAAGCCTCTGCCAGTGCGCAAACGTGAAATCCTTCTTACACATATAACTCCGGAAGTTCTTGACCAATCTCGATGAAACTTCTAAGATTTGTTCAGTTTGATGTGTAGATGAGTTCCTACCAGTTTCAAGATTCCCTGATCAATAGTAGCCTCTGCGCATGCGCAAACGTGAAATCCTTGTTACACATATAACTCCGGGAGTTCTGGACCAATCTCAATGAAACATTCAAGGTTTGTTCAGTTTGATGTGTAGATGAGTTCCTATGAGTTTCATGATCATTGGATCAATAGAAGCCTCTGCGCATGCGCAAACGTGAAATCCTTGTTACACTTATAACTACGAGAGTTCTATACCAATCTCGATGAAACATTCAAGGTTTGTTCAGTTTGATGTGTAGATGAGTTCCTACAAGTTTCATGATTCCCGGATCAATAGTAGCCTCTGCGCATGCGCAAACGAGAAATCCTTCTTACACTTATAACTCCAGAAGTTCTGGACCAATCTCGATGAAACTTCTAAGGTTTGTTCAGTTTGATGTGTAGATGAGACCCTATGAGGTTCATGATTCCCTGATCAATAGTAGCCTCTGCGCATTCGCAAACGTGAAATCCTTCTTACACCTAAAACTCCAGGAGTTCTCAACCAATCTCGATGAAACTTCTAAGGTTAGTTCAGTTTGATGTGTAGATGAGAACCTATGAGTTTCATGATCATTGGATCAATAGAAGCCTCTGAGCATGCGCAAACGTGAAATCCTTGTAACACTTATAACAACGAGAGTTCTATACCAATCTCGATGAAACATTCAAGGTTTGTTCAGTTCGATGTGTAGATAAGTTCCTACAAGTTTCATGATTCCCGGATCAATAGTAGCCTCTGCGCATGCGCAAACGTGAAATCCTTCTTACACTTATAACTCCAGCAGCTCTCAACCAATCTCAATGAAACTTCTAAGGTTTGTTCAGTTTGATGTGTAGATGAGAACCTATGAGTTTCATGATCATTGGATCAATAGAAGCCTCTGCCCGTGCGCAAACGTGAAATCCTTCTTACACATATAACTCCGGAAGTTCTTGACCAATCTCGATGAAACTTCTAAGATTTGTTCAGTTTGATGTGTAGATGAGTTCCTACCAGTTTCAAGATTCCCTGATCAATAGTAGCCTCTGCGCATGCGCAAACGTGAAATCCTTGTTACACATATAACTCCGGGAGTTCTGGACCAATCTCAATGAAACATTCAAGGTTTGTTCAGTTCGATCTGTAGATGAGTTCCTACGAGTTTCATGATTCCCGGATCAATAGTAGTCTCTGCGCATGCGCAAACGTGAAAACCTAGTTACACTCATAACTACGAGAGTTCTATACCAATCTCGATGAAACTTCTAAGGTTTGTTCAGTTTGATGTGTAGATGAGAACCTATGAGTTTCATGATCATTGGATAATAGTAGCCTCTGCGCATTCGAAAACGTGAAATCCTTCTTACACATATAACTCCGGAAGTTCTTGACCAATCTCGATGAAACTTCTAAGGTTTGTTCAGTTTGATGTGTAGATGAGTTCCTATGAGTTTCATGATTCCCTGATCAATAGTAGCCTCTGCGCATGCGCAAACGTGAAATCCTTCTTACACTTATAACTCCAGAAGTTCTGGACCAATCTCGATGAAACTTCTAAGGTTTGTTCAGTTTGATGTGTAGATGAGTTCCTATGAGTTTCATGATCATCCCGGATCAATAGTAGCCTCTGCGCATGCGCAAACGTGAAATCCTTGTTACACTTATAACTAACTCGAGATTTCTATACCAATCTCGATGAAACATTCAAGGTTTGTTCAGTTCGATGTGTAGATGAGTTCCTACGAGTTTCAAGATTCCCTGATCAATAGTAGCCTCTGCGCATGCGCAAACGTGAAATCCTTCTTACACTTATAACTCCGGGATTTCTCGACCAATCTCGATGAAACATTCAAGGTTTGTTCAGTTCGATGTGTGGATGAGTTCCTACGAGTTTCAAGATTCCCTGATCAATAGTAGCCTCTGCGCATTCGCAAACGTGAAATCCTTCTTACACTTAAAACTCCAGGAGTTCTCAACCAATCTCGATGAAACTTCTAAGGTTAGTTCAGTTTGATGTGTGGATGAGAACCTCGATTTCGGTTGACAAGACCATCACATGGTTCTATGTTTGGTCTCCAACTTTGTCTTTTATAATTTTGTATGATTGCGTAGAGAAAATATATATTCTGTGTTTGTCGAACCAGATTTATCCGTTCATCAAAGGTTATGGAATGCCCAGACGACGAATTCGAAATAGCAAGAGAAGTCCGAGGAGGAGAATATGTCAAAATAAGTGGATTTGTGAAATTGAACAAAAAGAACTATAAGACATGGAGTTTCAACATGGGATTGGAGTTAGAAGACCGAAACCTTTGGAACGTCATAACAGCAGAGGACGAAGACTTTCAAAGAATTTCTGCTATTGACAAGAAGAAGGCATATCGATTGATCGCTCGTGCAATAACAGAAGAAATTCAGGAAGAGATCATTGACATCAAGTGTCCACGAGCATTATGGAGAAGGTTAGCAACCAAGTTTCAACCAATGACACGAATCCGCCGACTTCAGGCATCGAAAGCTCTATACACGGCCAAAATGGCACCGGAAGAGGAAATGGACGCATATATAAGTAGGGTATTTAGTTATGCATCTGAAGTGGTGAAGGCCGGAAGTGTAAAAATAGATGATGAACAGATATGCAATGTTCTCATTAACGGGTTACCTGAAGACTACGAAACTACAGTAAGTATGGTCTGTACTTTTAAAGATGAAGACTATGTTCCAGAGAAGCTTGAGTCCATTTTGTGTGGAGAGTATAAACGAAAAATGATGAAGAAAGAGGAAAATGTAGATTCGGCTCTAATTGTAAGTAGACGTGTCCCGCCAGAAAGGGAATTCAAATGCTATAAATGTAATAAGTATGGCCACATAGCTCGATTCTGTAGGAGTAAGAATTTTGTAAGATCACAAAGCGAAGCACAAAGATCAGCAGATCAAACATCCATGATGGTAACATGCCTGTCAATCGGAAGTCATGACGTGCAAGAATGGTTGCTTGATAGTGGAGCCAGTAGCCATTTTTCACCTTATCGCTCAGATTTTACAAGTTATGAACCAATAGAAGATGATAAGATGGTTACAGTGGCTTCAAATGTTCATTGTAAAATAGCAGGAATAGGTAAAATCATCATTATCTCAGAAACTAAACAGAGCCGATACGAAATCACTTTGAATGATGTTTATCATGTACCAGATTTTCGTTTCAGGTTGTTATCAATGGCCAGGCTTGACATTAAAGGGTTCAGTATCTCACTAGAAGGTGGATGTTGCAACGTCTTTGAAAGAGAAAAAGTTGGTATTAACAGCATTTCGAAGCCAATCCAACATGTATACACTGCAAGGATGTAAAGTTGTAAGTCCTGAGTTAGCTCATGTAAGTACCCATAGAATCAGCTGGCATCAACGTTTTGGGCATGTGAATTGCGAATCACTACGGTTGATGTATGATCATTCAATGGTGAGAGGTATGGATAAGAGAACTGCATTAACAAATAAAGAGCTATGCGATGCGTGTGTGAGGGGTAAAAATGTCAGAAAGACCTTTCCTAAAGTTAGCAAGCAAGAGACAAAGGGTTTACTTGAACTGATTCATTCCGATATTTGTGGGCCACTGCCAGTAGAGGCAAAAGGAAAATACCGTTATTTCATTACATTTATTGATGATTTTTCGAGAAAATCGTTCGTCTATTTCATGAAAACTAGAGATGAAGCGTTGGAAATTTTTAAAACATTCAAAGTGATGGCTGAGAAACAAACAGGAAAACATATCAAGTGCTTACGTAGTGATAATGGGAGAGAATATGTAAATGTCAAATTCGACTCATTCTTGAAGGAGAACGGGATCATTCGACAGTTATCAAGTCCCTACAGTCCCCAACAGAATGGAGTGGCGGAACGTTTAAACAGAACCCTGTTAGATTTAACGCGAGCTATGTTGACTGATTCACAACTTCCAAAGTCCTTTTGGGCTGAAGCCGTCAACACAGCTTGCTACATCAGAAATAGATGCCCAACCACACATAAGAACGTAATTCCTGAGGCAATATGGACTGGTAGAAAGCCTAGTGTTCGTCATTTAAGACCTTTCGGATGTAAAGCATTTGTTCATGTTCCTAAAACAATGAGAAAGAAATTGGACGAAAAATCAAATGTGTGTTTTATGTTGGGATATGCAAGAGCCACAAAAGGGTACAGATTGTGGGATCCAACTAACCAGAAGGTAATCATAAGTAGGGATGTCGTGTTTGATGAAGAGGCATTTGGTATGAAAAGCGATAGCCAAGGGAAAATAGAAGATTATATGGAAATGGTATATTTTGAACATAATCCGATGGCAATGAGAAATAATAACGAAAATAATGCTAGGATGGTCGAGCCAGTAACACCAAGGGTGGAAGAAGTAGGGGTAGTAGAAAGAACAGAAACCATTGGAAGGTACAACGAAGAGGAACAACAACTACCTGAAGAAGAGCAACAACATTTGGAAGAAGAACAATCACGTGAAGAGACCCAACAACTACATGGAGAAGATCAAAGGTTTTCGATGGTTTTGAGAGATAGAGAAACACTAAGACGACCAGCGTATTTGGACGACTACTGTGTTCTCTCGCAAGATAAGGTAGAACCGAAAACCTACAAACAAGCCATGAACGGGCCTGACCGCGAATTATGGGCAGAAGCTGTAGAAGAAGAACTTATGATTGTAGTGTGGAACGATACAAAGCTAATTCAGGTTGTTTTTGAAAATAGCAGTACAAAATAATTGGCTCTTTAATTGCGTCAAAACAGCATATTTGAATGGCAATTTAAAGGAGGAAATTTATATGCGGCTGCCCGAAGGCCTCAATACGGGTAACTCCGAAAAGAAAGTGTGTAAGTTACTCAAAAGTTTGTATGGTTTGAAGCAATCGGGTCGTGCCTGGTATGAAACTCTTGATACGAAGTTGATAGAGGGCGGAATGAAGAAAATCAAGTCTGAACAATGCATATATTTTTTGAAGACGGAAAACATGACGAAGATCATACTTGTATATGTTGACGATTTGATACTGATTTCATCTTGCCCTGTTGCAATGGAAGATATGAAATCAATGCTACGAAAAAAATTTCAAATGAAAGATTTAGGTGAATTACATTATGTTCTAGGGATTGAGGTGAAGAAACAGGAAGATGGATCACTATTATTGAATCAATGTAAATACCAGCGAGAAATATTGGCTGAGTTCAATATGGCTGACAGCAAACCAAGCGCAAGCCCCATGGACCCATGCCAAGAATTGAGTAAAGAGCAATGCCCGACTACAACAGAGGAGAAACTAGATATGGTCGATGTCCCTTACAGAAGACTTGTGGGAAAATTGATGTATTTGGCACAAGCCACGAGACCAGATCTATCGTTTGTAGTCTCTAAACTTGGTCAATTTTCTTCTAATCCTGGGAGAAACCATTGGGCTGCAGCAAAGAGAATTTTAAGGTATCTCAAAGGTACAATGAACTATGCGCTAAAGATCAAGCGAGACAGCGATGAAATTAGTGCTCACGCTGATTCGGATTGGGCAGGCTCTAAAGATGACCGTAAATCCACAACAGGTTTCATTGTTAGGATAGGCAGTACACCCATTGCTTGGAAATCGAACAAACAGGCGTGTATCGCATTATCGACTATGGAAGCTGAATTTATTGCAGTTGCATCATGCAGCATGGAAGTAGTTTGGTTGGAGTACGTCCTGGGGGAATTAGGATATGAAATCAAGAAGGAACCGACTATCTTCTGTGACAACCAGGCAACAGTACAATTTGTTAAAGGAAATAATGTAAGCTCCCATTCCCGACATATAGACATCCGGTATTTCTACGTTAGAGAATTATGCAAGAACAGAAAACTGCACATTGAGTACACTCCAACGACGGATAACGACGCTGACTTGCTCACAAAACCACTCCCAGGATTCAAGCATAGAAGAATCTTGGAAAGAATTGGCATCGCTGAATTCAGTCAACCTAATCGAGAATAGCAGGGGGAGTTTATTGGGTTTCACTCCATTACGATTTCGGTTGACAAGACCATCACATGGTTCTATGTTTGGTCTCCAACTTTGTCTTTTATAATTTTGTATGATTGCGTAGAGAAAATATATATTCTGTGTTTGTCGAACCAGATTTATCCGTTCAAATCCTTCTTACACTTATAACTCCAGAAGTTCTGGACCAATATCGATGAAACTTCTAAGGTTTGTTCAGTTTGATGTGTAGATGAGAACCTATGAGTTTCATTATCATTGGATCAATAGAAGCCTCTGCGCATGCGCAATCGTGAAATCCTTGTTACACTTATAACTACGAGAGTTCTATACCAATCTCGATGAAACATTCAAGGTTTGTTCAGTTCGATGTGTAGATAAGTTCCTACAAGTTTCATGATTCCCGGATCAATAGTAGCCTCTGCGCATGCGCAAACGTGAAGTCCTTCTTACACTTATAACTCCAGCAGCTCTCAACCAATCTCAATGAAACTTCTAAGGTTTGTTCAGTTTGATGTGTAGATGAGAACCTATGAGTTTCATGATCATTGGATCAATAGAAGCCTCTGCTCGTGCGCAAACGTGAAATCCTTCTTACACATATAACTCCGGAAGTTCTTGACCAATCTCGATGAAACTTCTAAGATTTGT
>JAVIWC010002265.1:0-34880 GCA_031894815.1 Creontiades dilutus | reverse complement strand
ACAAATACGATCAACTGATCAATCCAAATACTTATTTTGGTTGAGAACAGATTTACTTGCTCTATGCATATCTCCTAGATAACGAGCGCAAGCCAATTGAGTAATAAACGCCAGTGAAAGAATTTGCAGCGTTTTTTTAATGGTTATCAGAATGCTTCAACCAGTGTATTGGCTACAAAGCCTTTTTGGAGTTCACTCCAGTATCAACATTACTACATCACTAGGTTACTAATATCACAACAAAAACAATAATAAACCAAAATAACGCAAATGCTGGCACCATAAATCGGCCAATACATCGGGAATGGTTTGACCTACCGGAACTGGGGAGGGGCTCATTCGATCCCTCATGGAAAGTACTTTAAAAAAAGTCCAAATTTAGGCCGCCTTGACTTTTGTCATTTTTTGTTCATGATTTGAATTTCTACTAAGCTTTGGCGTGTGCGTGTTTCACAGGTAATAGAGCGATTATTGAATTTCAGGAGATGTACATAGAGCACGTCAATCTGTTCTTGACCAAAATACCTATTTGGATTAATCAGTTGATTATATTTGTGTGCCTCCTGTGATTCAACAATCGCTCTATCACCTGTGAAATTCGCACACTCCAAAGCTTAGTGGAAATTCAAATCATGAATCATTGAATAATAAACCCCAGTGAAAGAATTTGCAGCTTTTGCAGGGGACTTACCAGTTATGAGACGGCACATCAAAAATGTCTCACAACGCGCCTCTTGAGGAGTGCCCGCGGAGCAGCGTTGAAATATAACGGGTCTACACATATTAGTACATTCAGCTCTGCTCAGCTGTAAAGCATGAGCTTGTGGTTTGGAGCAGTATTTTATACGATCGTCTAAACCAGGGCTTACGTATTCGTTTCACGCGAGGCCTTCCATAATGGACAAGGATAACCTAACTGATCGCATAGGCCCAGAATGAGAAAGACATTACAGAGATTTGCTCTAATCTTCGCTATTAGCGCACGGTTTAAACGCTCTGCGTAACCGTTCAGCAATGGCGGAGCAGATGACGATGCGAACAGCTAAATATTTTCCTTATGCAAAAGGCGTCTCTTATATTTCGATTGATACTCAAGTCCCTCGTCTGCTCGTATATAAATTACCACTCCTCTTCCATTCAAAATCACAGCTATCAATCTAACCACTTATCTAATCGACTTTTTTTCTCCAACCGCATACCTGGTGAAGTCACTAAACATCTCGCTCCCGTTCTATTATTCTCAGGTTGGATGCCTCTAATGACCCGAATGTAGGACCACGAAAAGCCTACCAGCTGTTATATAGTACAGCTGGTATAGTGTTAAGAGATATGCTAGTTGTGTTTGGTTTCAAACGCTTTATTTCTGTGAAAAATTCGCCAGCAAGCTCCAGATAGAGATTTCCTGCCTTACACGCTCAAATTGCTTAAGTGCTGTCAAATTATCCATTCAACTCGGCTTGAAATTTGGTTCCAAAACTGAAATGTCTAGTGATTCAAATGTGAAGGGCCAGCCGAATGTAACCTTCTCGAATATCTCTCCTCCCACTGACTCTTTAGTTCAAGGCTGCTCAAACGGTCGATTTCGAGAGCTTTTGAATAGATCTCGGGAAGAAAAATTTTCTTAATAATAGGTTATCTACTACAAAAATTTGTTACGTAATAACACTGCTTGCAGCAAAAGGCGGCTTTACCAAAGGAACGCGCGGTACTTGTCAATGTTTGGGTTCAACTTACTTGTGCTAGTCTGCATTTTCTGAAATGAAGATAATTAACTGAAAATATCTCAATCGAATAACTGACGATCATATGTCATCATGCTTGCGATTAGCACTCAGTGGTCAGAGTATGCTGAGGACATGCAGTGCCACGCTTCAATATCCAAAGTCACTTCTTAGTTAAGTTAAACACCATCTGTAACTCTTTTGTTTTGTAACGACGAATATACTCGCAATTCTGAATTAAGTTTTGCTTCCGAGTCTACCAAGGTAGCAGAAGCATTGTTTTCACTTTCGGAATGTGAAAATTGTTTTGTCTCCAAAATCAAAAATTCCACTCGCATTTGCGTTTTAGACCTTTCTGAACAATTTTGGTTCCGTCTGTCTGTGTGTGTCTGTCTGTCAGCAAATCTTTGTTACGGGCAAAACTACACGAAGTTATGGTCCGATTTTGATGAAATTTTCAGGGATTGTGCGGGTTGGGGTGTAGATGGTCTCCTATAGGTTTCATGACCCCGAATCAATAGTAGACTCTGCGCATGCGCAAACGTGAAATCCTTGTTACGCGCATAACTCCGGGAGTTGTTGACCAATTTCGATGACATTTTCAGGGATTGTTCGGTTTGATGTGTAGATGGTCCCCTATGAGTTTCATGACCCCCGGATCAATAGTAGCTTCTGCGCATGAGCAAACGTGAAATCCTTGTTACGCGCATAACTCCCGGAGTTCTTGACCGATTTCGATGAAATTTCCAGGGATTGTTCGGTTTGATGTGTAGATGGTCCCCTATAAGTTTCATGACCCGCGGATCAACAGTAGTCTCTGCGCATGCGCAAACGAAATCCTTGTTACACATAACTCTGGGAGTTCTTGACCAATTTCGATGAAATTTTCAGGGATTGTTCGGTTTGACTGATGTCAAAGTATTCCCCTATGAGTTTTAAATTTCGAAACGGAGCACTGCATGTAAAGATAGTTCGTGAGCCTCGAGCTTTTTCTGAACCATGAACCATCTTGAACGATGCATAACTATCGCAAGAAATGTCATAATAATTATTTATCATGTCATCAATCCATTCAGCGAATGTCAATTTTTATTATTAGTATATTTTATAGTTTGTTCAATAGTTGAACATGCCTACCTTTATTTTCTCAAGTTATGCTCCTGCATAACAATAAATTCACCCTAATTCAATATTTACTTCGCCTAATTGAACGAAGTTCTTTAGTCAACAATAATTTTCAATGATCTATACAGTCATGTTATGGATACGAGGAAGCTGTGTGCCACACCCACTTGGCAGATGTTTTTCATTGATATTGTGGTGAAGAACTTGAGTATACCCAACCCAAACCTTGACTAGAAAAATTTAAATTGTGCGGAAAGCCAATATCTGTATATGCTACGGTACACCCTACCTAGGTAGGTAGGGTGTATCGTGTATGTACAACAACCCTGCATCACACATACTTGCAGCCTCTCAAGACTCGATCGTAAGCAGTTAAAAAATATTGATGTAGATCGCCAGCAGTTTAAGTTTGAGCACCCCTGCTCTAGTTGATGGCAGATGACCCTCTGGACGGAAACTCCCTCTCACTACAACGTTCTTAGGGTTGGAGTCAACAGAAGCTACTAAACTTGTAGGTCTGGGCTCTTTGAAAGAGAGGCTTACGGAATCCTTTTTTCCTTAAAGGACTGGTTAGTTCAAAATCAACCCGCCTGATGTTATCCTTGAAATAACCTGTTTGGATTACCTCACACCCTTATTTTAATTAATGAATTTATTCGAATCTTTTGTAAAAACAATCATTATTTCATAACGAGTCACCTTTAGTACAAAAAATGCATTTTTGTTGTTTAAGGCGGAATTTCATGAAGTGCTGCAACGAAATTACCATCATACTTTCGGTGGAACGCTTGAAAACTCTAAGGAAAGGCAACGGGGTCGAGATTTAGATACTTTAATTGTTGCGGATATTCCATCCCTGCATCAACAACCATTCTAACAAAAATTTTAGCTTTAAATTCTGTTTAAAGGTTTTTTAATTAATTTTTTGTTTTGAAACACTCTTGGGGATGGCCAATCTTATCACACTGAGCGCACACTGTAACTGGGGGTTATTCGACTATAAGACACATGGACGCATCGGCCTCCCAAAAACGCACACTGTAAAATGCCCTATCACACCTCAATTTTTACCCAATCTCTGCTGCTTATAGGGCTTACCAATATGAGCTTCCTGTAAACACCCCTAATTTCCCCCACCTGTGTCTTTCTCAAGACCGAGGAAGGTGTTTCTTATTGTCGGCCATCCTCGAGCACGTGGCACCCAACGTCTCTCCTCTAGGCAGAGCAGCGATCCTTCATCCATAGTTCTGCCGTATCACATTTTTTGGGTTCCCCGGGGTGGGGTTTCGGAGATATACCAAATAACGCAAATGTTGGCACCATATATCGGGCCGTACATCGGGAATGGTTTGAGCTACGCACCTGGGGAGGGGCTGATTCGATTCCTCGTGGAAAGTTCTTCAAAAAAAGTCCAAATTCAGGCCGCCTTGACTTTTTTTTGAGGTTTTTAGAGATTTTACAAAACTTAGTGGGATGAATGTGAATTATTTCTAGCATTTTCTAGCATTTCGCAATATTGTTGATGAAAGCCCGAAATCCGTGTAAAAAACGGGCATTTACCGCTTGACATTTGGATTAGCTGAGAAAACACTGACCAATTTGGTGAAAGCCCTAAAAACCTTGTGAAAAAGAGTCCAATTTGAGAGCCACCCAGGGAAATGCTAGGATTTCCTGGTAAATCCCAACATTTATCTCACTCCGGGATTTTGCAGTACTGCCTGACATATATACTGCAACAATAATTGTTAGCTTTTCACATAGGTACAACAGATTGTCAACATCGCTTGTAACGGGATTTGTATTTCTTGTTCTCAGGACTGCCGGCGTAAAAGGAAATATAAACGTCAACGGTGAGCCGAGAAAGTTAGCTACGTTCAACAAACAGAACGTCTACATTATGCAAGAAGATCTGCTCCAACCTCACCTCACCGTCCGGGAGGCTATGAGGCTCTCGGCCCAGCTCAAGCTCGGCCCAGAACACACGAACCAATTTAAGGAAGAAGTGGTGAGTAATCGCCTGTTTTTTGCGATTTCTCAACAGGAAACTAGATTAGTGTGTTATATCATTGTTTGAAGGGAATTAGGAACACCAGTAAAATTCTAGTGAGGCGTATTATGAGTGGAAGAACTTGTTGCGTAGGTGCTAATCCCCTGTGATAACTCAATTTCCTTTATGGCCTGGGAGGGTCGCACCGACTCTCTAAGTTCTATGAATACTCCGACCAATACAAACCTATCCTTTTATACGGAGTAAAAAATTAAAAAGTAAAGTAAAGTAAACAAGGAATTTCTCGCGGATCGACAGCCGCCCTTTAACTATACGGAGTAATTGATACTGTAAGAGAACAATATTTAAACTGCTGTAATTTAATTTTGCTTAGGTTAAAGTAAGTTATTACACAAAGGTTAATTATATCTGCATCAGACATTCTAAGCTAATCATTGCAACTAAATGATTGGAGGTTTTGAAAGAAATTTGGGGCTGAACAAAACAGTTTCTATAATCACGAGTTCTCCTAATGAAATTTTACTACTGAGAACCTCAAAAAACAACAAAAAACCTGACTTCTTTAACAAGCCACCTAAAAGGGTTAATTTAAGAAATACTATGAATGGCTCTTTTGGTTAATTATTCAATAATAAACCATTGTAATCGCTTTTGAAAAAAAAGTCTAACCCCCTGAAAATTTCATGGTTTACGTGTCAAAGGGTGTAGAATCCGAATCTGCAATAAAAAATTTTCCGTCCGTCCGCCGTACGCACGATTTCTTCCAAACGGCTGAAGCAAAAAAGCTGAAATTTTCGGGAAAAATCCATGTTGGTCCGGCGACGCCCTAATTCTTGAGCCAGCTCTCTCACTTAATTTAAAGTGTCCTTTAAGGTTGTCAAAGTTTTGTGAAATCCCTAAAAACCTCACAAAAAGTCAAGGCGGCCTAAATTTGGACTAAATATTAAGACAAACAATGAAGACTATCAGGTAAATATTTGTGGGCTTGTTTAATTCACACTTTATTAATGTTGATATCAACATTTAGTTGGGATTACCAACCGAACCTAGTGTAGGTACCGATTCACTATGGAACGTGAGGAAAATTGGCAATGTTTTTTTATTCAAGACGATAAAAGCGAGACAAAAATTCGTCATGAATTGACTTGCCCATGACAATAAAAATTAACCATACGATAACCACGATTTACACTACATTCATTTCACACTTGAAATTAATAGGAGTTCTAGTGGTGCTACTTTCAGCTTTAGTGAACAAGGTAAATACTTCTAATGCTGACATGATTCATAATATGATCATGATACTTTTGAGTATGATCATGTGATCATATTATGAACAAGGTATCCGCTTGAGACTGGGAGACACTTGAATTTGAAATCACCTCGGGGTATTAAGAATGGAAAAGGTTGTTTCAGTTATAACTTATATTCCTTATCGTACAAAAACGACGATTATTAGGAATTGTGACGAAGAACATTCAAAATAGTTCCATTATTTTAGAAATGAGGTTTTTTTTTCTTTTCGAAGTTATCTATTAAAACAATTCCTAAATTAATTTTTCAGTTACTTTATTGTTTACTTGTGTTACCAGGTGGATGACGTTCTAGAAACTCTGGGACTTGTCAAATGCCAAAATACCTTCACAGATAAACTTTCCGGCGGGCAGAGGAAGCGAGTCTCGGTCGCACTTGAGCTCGTGGACAACCCACCCGTCATCTTTCTTGACGAGCCTACAACGTAAGTTTTGATCGCCTGGAGTAATCTATTACTTAATGCCCAACTAAAAATCGAACTGCAAACCGTAATCTAAATAAACAGTAACCATTTCCATATTTTTTTCAATTTCATTGACCAGGGGTTTGGACGTGGTTTCCATCAACAACACTGTCCAGTTGTTGCGGCTACTGGCCAACCAGGGGAGGACGGTTGTCTGCACGATTCACCAGCCGAATGCGTCTCTCTTCAACGTCTTCGACAGAGTATTTATGATTGCTCGGGGGAAAGTCATATACCAGGGAGCCCCGCAACAGCTTGTACCTTTCCTATCATCCTCCGCTGGACTCGTTTGCCCGACACATTACAATGCAGCCGATTTTAGTAAGTCGTCAAAAATATCATAGATTGAACAGATTTTCAAAGTACAAAAATCGATATTTTTCATTAAGAAATGAATAAATAGATTATGTAACAATTCAAGTCTAAACAAGAAGAAGTATAAGTGGACACTAAACTACAAATACCATGATCCTTCGGATATTATGTACAGATTGTAAATAGCTTGTTATTCGCACGATAGTTCACTTTTTGCTTCCGAGTCTACCAAGGTAGCGGAAGCATTGTTTTCACTTTCGGAATGTGAAAATGTTGTTGTCTCCAAAATCAAAAATTCCACTCGCATTTTGCGTTTTAGACCTTTCTGAACAATTTTGGTTCCGTGTCTGTCTGTCTGTCAGCGAATCCTTGTTACGGGCAAAACTACACGAAGTTATTGTCCGATTTCGATGAAATTTTCAGGGATTGTTCGGTTTGATGTGTAGATGGTCCTCTATAAGTTTCATGACCCCCGGATCAATAGCAGTCTCTGCGCATGCGCAAACGAAATCCTTGTTACGCGCATAACTCCGGGAGTTCTTGACCAATTTCGATGAAATTTTTAGGGATTGTTCGGTTTGGGGTGTAGATGGTCCCCTATGAGTTTCATGACCCCCGGATCAATAGTAGCCTCTACGCATGCGCAAACGTGAAATCCTTGTTACGCGCATAACTCCGGGAGTTCTTGACCGATTTCGATAAAATTTTCAGGGATTGTTCGGTTTGATGTGTAGATGGTCCCCTGTGAGTTTCATGACCCCTGGATCAATAGTAGCCTCTGCGCATGCGCAAACGTGAAATCCTTGCCACAAGCATAACTCCGGGAGTTCTTTACCAATTTCGATGAAATTTTCAGGGATTGTTCGGTTTGACCCCTATGGGTTTCATGACCCCCGGATCAATAGTAGCCTCTGCGCATGAGCAAACGTGAAATCCTTCCCACAAGCATAACTCCGGGAGTTCTTGACCGATTTCGATGAAATTGTCAGGGATTGTTTGATGTGTAGATGATCCCCTATAAGTTTCTTCTTATTGACGGATTCGATCCAGAACACATCAATATTTTTGGAATATCCTATGTCTGCGCTGCCGTCGTCTCCCATCACGGCAGGACTGTTTTTTCTGGACATTATACAGCCACTGTCCGGAGGGATGACGGCAGTTGGGTACTTTGCAACGACGCTGCAGTCAACCCAACATTATTTGATCCGTCATTGAACGATGCTTATATTTTATTTTTAGAAATGTCATAATAATTATTTATCACTTCAGTCATCTATCCATTCAGCGTCAATGTCAATTTTTTAAAATTTCCGTTGTGACTGTTTCAGTTTTTGAAGTACTAGAAACAAATGTGATAGATGCACTATGCGACGCAATACAGAACGGCAGGATTGTTCAGAATGGAGACAAAGCAACATACATTGTGCAAAGCACTAATCCCACCTGCAGAGAACTGGGTATGTATAATGGGTAACTAATTATGTATTTCTTTAGTTGTCTTATATGCCTAAGTAGAGATAATTACAGGTACTTAGTGGAAGTTTTTATTAAACTTCGGAAGATAAAATTATTTTTATTACAAATCAAAATTTCCACTTGCACTTTGCGTTTTTGACCATTATGAACCATTATCCCTCTGTATGTGTACACGATAGATGTATACGTTTATTGACATGGACGTAATACATCATACAGAATGAAATGAAAGTTTTCTTCTGACTTTAACTTACAGTAAAGTAAAATGAACTAATGGTGTGTCAATTACGGTTGTCGAAGGGGCAGCCCGCGCCGCTGTCAAGAGTTGAGGCTCAGATCCATCTGATTATAATAGTATGTGATGGATATAGTTACCTTGGGGGGTGAATCAGGCGTCTTCAAGCCTCTTGGTAATCCTCTGAGCGTGGCTGGCATTACCGTATTCAGCTGGATGGAAGGGGCAACTATACCATTCCGTCACCTCACAAGTATAACAGATTGACGCATTACGCGCCAAATCGGATCTAGTCAGATGTTAGTGGGGGATTTCTAAGGCAATAATGCTAGGATGAATGAATGAATGAATGAAAACATGCTTTTATTGTTGAAAAATAGTAACATAACATAATAACATCTGTTGATGAAGAGACATGCAATAATCCTGGTCAAACCTGACCGTCAGATGAGTTTGCCTCTTGAAGAAAACATAAAAAATAAATAGATAACTTGGTACAAATCATTCGCTTATCTAATATCAAAATTTGTCGTTAAAAATACAAAACACATATACAACTAACTGATCTAGAATAAATCCAATATGAAACTCTGTCCAGCTCACAAGAACTACCTGATAGCCTGAGAATAAATAAATTCTAACTTACAGGTCATATTCAACGTATGCCTTACGCCTCAAACTTAAGGCCACTGAGCGAAATTTAACCAAATTAGTACTGTTTGATTTTATTAACTTAATATAGTCTTCCCAGCTAACCTTTTTCATATTTGAGTACCGAAGCCTTACTCCAATAAAAATGAAATGAATTTTCCACTTCTCCGATACTACACAAATCACATTCCTGATTCCCTGACTCGTATGGTCTATGTTTTAACGCCAGCAGATCACCCCTGATTTTGAAAAACCATTTACAGTGTTAAAATCTTTTGAAGCTGGTCAGAGGTATCACGTCACTTTCAAGTCGTCATGCTAGGATGCTTGCAGTAGGACATCGACAAGTTCTTTACAAATAGTTGTGCAATGCTAAAATTCCATTGAGCAGTTTAAAAGAATTAAATGTTTGTAGTTTGCTGAGGCGTACTTTGTACGCATTTTTGCCGGACGAAAAGTGGTTTTAGGGTGGTTTTATTCGTACTTCCGTATACCAATATTCCTTGTTGCATAAACTGAACATTAAATATAAATTAAATACAAAATGGGCCCAAGAGTACTCCCCTGGATGACCCATATTCATTGTCCGCTACAACGTTAACAGTTAATTAAATATGATCAACTGATCAATCCAAATAGGTATTTTGGTTGAGAACAGATTTACATGCTCTATGCATATCTCCTCAAAAAAGTCAAGGCGGCCTAAATTTGTACTCTTTTTGAAGAACACTCCACGAGGAATCGAATGAGCCCCTCCCCAGGTCCGTAGGTCAAACCATTCCCGATCTATGGCCCGATTTATGGTGCCAACATTCGCGTTATTTTGGTTTATTATTGTTTTTGTGTTGCTATCAGGAACCTAGTGACGTAGTGATGTAGTAATGTGGATACTGGAGTGAACTCCTAAAAGGCTTTGTAGCCGATACACGGGTTGAGGCATTCTGATAACCATAAAAAACGCTACAAATTCTTCCACTGGGGTTTATTATTCAATTGGCTTGCGTTCAAGATTTGAATTTCTACTAAGCTTTGGAGAGTGCGTGTTTCACATGTGATAGAGCGATTATTGAATTTCAGGAGGCACACAAATATGATCAACTGATCAATCCAAATAGATATTTTGGTTGAGAACCGATTTAAGTGCTCTATGCATATCTCCTGAAAATCAATATTCGCTCCATCACCTGTGAAACAGGCACACTCCAAAGCTTAGTAGAAATTCAAATCACGAATCATTGAATAATAAACCCCAGTGAAAGAATTTGCGGCATTTTCGTTTCGTGTTTATGGAGTTTACCTTTTATTATTTACGTTCATCATTTACATTTCTGTCGTGGACAAGTGTTAGAAAATGTAGAAGTGCAGGATAAAATACCTTCCGGAACCTCTTTTGTTTTAGTACAAGATATTTTTGAGTCAGAACAAAAAAAAGCAGTAGGTACGTGAAATATAGCATTATCAGTTTCCCGACTTTCTTTGTATTTACCGCATTGCTTACAACTGTTTGAGTGATAATTGAGTGCAATATGACTTCAAAATTTGCTGATTTAAACTGTAGTCCGGCTAAATTGGGAAATGACCACTCTGTGCCGCGGCATCGGGTAAACCCGGGCGTCCTCCTCGCTTTTATTCGATTTAGTTTTTTATTGATTTATTTGTTCTTGTGCATGTGCTTGTTATAATGCTGTGCCCCCTCCGCCTTTGAGTGGGGTTTTTATGTACTTTCAAAAAAACCGTTTGGTCCGTTCGACCTTCAAACAACTTGTATTCCAGTTTTCATCCGATTTATTTTCAGGGCAAGCCCGGGTTAGGTTGGGCAGATGGTCTCCTATCGGGTTCTGCTCGCAAATTAATGATGCACCTCGATATGCGCGAGTGCAGGAGTAAAATTCGCCCAGCACAATTTTCTCGGGTTTTAATGATCTGATCTCGCTACAGTGAGTATGGTAACCGAAAAAGATCGGTTTAGTAGTTTCATTTAATTGCCACATCGGTAGTATCGTTAATATCTGCTTTGTACAACCTTGCCGTACAAAGACAGTTGTAAATATTTGGGCATTCATTTCGATGGGAATTCAAAATTTAAACGCCATATTGCTGCACTCATTTTTTTAAAAAAAGTTATTTTTCGTTTTTAAAACGGTTCGGAACTTTTTATTAGAAAGCCAGTTAAGAACTGTGTATTTTGCCTTAGCCTTCTCGCTTATTAAGTATGGGATAACGGTATGGGGAGGCTCATTCAAATCATTCCTAAATCCGCTCTAGACTGTGCAAAATTCTTTAATTAAAATCCTGCTTAACAAACCTTTTAGATACTCCACCTCCCAACTTTACGCCGATTTCAACGTATTTAATATTAAACAAATTTTTTTTAAATTGAGTCATGCTTGCAGGTTTTTAGAACTGGTATTAATCCTCTTCAAATGTCTAGAGTACCACGCTCTCGGACGGCCACATCTCCCACTCTGTCGTACTGAGTTTTATAAAAGAAATTCGCATGTGCCCGCGTTAAATTTTCTATAGATGAATAGAGTAAACCCATTTGATTTTTCAAGCCTCCACGTTTATAAGAAAATTATTTGTGTTCTTTTTAAGAAATCGTAGTTCGTTTGAAATAATAGTGTCTTACTAAGTTTTATTGTTTCTTGCTCTTTTTTTGTCTGCCTAATTTTCTTGGTTTCTAGTACTTTTTTTCTCTTTTTCTTCCTTGATTTCAAATTAAATAAGTAATATCAGCCGGGCAACTGACTCCACCAGGGATCACAAGTTCTCAGAACTTAAACCTTGGTGGGCAATGGCATTTCACCTTGTTTTGTGATATTTCATATTCTAATTAACATTTAAGATTTCTATTATAATAATTTTTGAAAATTTTGTAATTATAACCAAGAAATGTTTTTGTCAACAAATAAATAAATAAATAAACAAACGCGAACGTCAAATCGTTGTCAAGCCTCATTCACTCGATTCTTATGAAGTTTCCGGGAATGAGCAATTTAGGATGTAGATGGTCTCCTTTGAACTCAACATCTTAGATTCTCGTGGTCTTCAATCGAGAAAAAACCGGTTCAATTAATTGTCAATTTCACTCGATCGTATCATAATTTATCCGCTGTAGAATTACGGACACAGACCTGCAATTTACGCCAAATCAACTTCTGAAGAAGGTGTGCGGGAACGGGTGCCGGGTAATTTCTGTGCCATGAATCTAGATCATTTAAAGCGTTCCAATAATTTATACATTCATGCTATACGAGGATTCGTGCCATATCCAACTTGGCAGACCTTTTTAAATTAAAGCATTTGTTTATTTAAATGAAGTACCATTATTATACCATCATTGTACCATTGTACCATTATTATATGGGTAATTTCACAATAATGATTAAATTCCTTGTCAGAAATGTTTTGTAATCTTCAAACATGATTTTTTTCTTTGCGAACTTATTCACCAGGTTGGTGATAGTATGTCTGTTTAGCGGGCGCTCGTAATCTTTGTTAATAAGCGTGATATTAATTAATGCAAATTAATTAAATCTAGGGAGTGAGTTGACGTGAGCCACCTAGGGATTGAAAAAACGCTGCAAATTCTTCCACTGGGGTTTATTATTCAATTGGCTTGCGTTCATGATTTGAATTTCTACTAAGCTTTGGAGTGTGCGTGTTTCACAGGTGATAGAGTGATTATTGATTTCAGGAGGCACACGAACATGATCAACTGAACAATCCAAATAGGTATTTTGGTTGAGAACAGATTTACGTGCTCTATGCATATCTCCTGAAATTCAATAATCGCTCTATCACCTGTGAAACACGCACACTCCAAAGCTCGTAGAAATTCAAATCATGAACGCAAGCCAATTGAACAATAAACCCCAGTGGAAGAATTTGCAGAGTTTTTTATGGTTATCAGAATGGTTCGACCCGTGTATCGGCTACAAAGCCTTTTAGGAGTTCACTCCAGTATCCACATTACTACATCACTACGTCACTACGTTACTAATAGCAACATAAAAACAATAATAAAGTAAAATGACGCGAATGTCGGCACCATAAATCGGGCCATGGATCGACAATGGTTTGACCTACGGATCTGGGGAGGGGCTCATTCGATTCCTCGTGGAGTGTTCCTCAAAAAGAGTACAAATTTAGACCGCTACAAATTTAGGCTTGACTTTTTTTGAGGTTTTTAGGGATTTTACAAAACTTTGACAACCCTAAAAGGGCACTTTGAATTAAGTGAGAGAGCTGGCTCAAGAATTGGGGCGTCGCCGGACCAACATGGATTTTTCCTGAAAATTTCAGCTTTTTTGCTCCACCCGTTTGGGAGAAATCGTGCGTACGGTGTACGGCGGACGGACGGAAAATTTTTTATTGCAGATTCGAATTCTACACCCTTTGAAACGTAAACCATGAAATTTTCAGGGGCGTTAGAATTTTTTTTTTTTTCAAGAGCGATTACAATGGTTTATTATTGAATTATAAACCAAAACGATACGTTGGGAGTGATTGTTGGGATTGTGACTATGGAGTAAGAAAAATGCATATTTTAAATGAATCTGAGAATTTTATTTATTAATTGGTTTTATAAAAGGCTTTAGACAAGAATTTTACCATAATTGTGGAACTACCCATTTATTTTATGTTTTGACATTTCTGCAACCCCAGTGAATAAGTGATCACCTCGGATTGGACTCAAAATGAGTTATTTTTCCTAAGGGCTGAGAAATCGTTTGATTGTCTTATGCACAACTGACCAAGGGTGGCCACATTGTAGGGAATCATCCCAAATTTCAACCTACTACAACAAAATCCTGATTTTAGTTTTAAGTTCAAATTTTATCAACGGACCCTTGTAAAATAGGCAAATTTGAGGTAGGTAACTCATCCCTCATTCACTGGAGGGACACATATCTAGCCAAAGATGACACATTGTGTCATATTGAATATCTGTAGTTTTCGATTATTTCATCCCTTTTCAATCTCTGGAATGGGCTTATCTGCTGTCTGAAAATTTGTATTCTGAGATAAACTTTATACTATTCACATATTATATCTCTTGAATGTTTCTTCATTTCAGACACATCACAAATTACGAAGACGGTCGATGTTCCTCCTCTCACCAGTTTTAACATGAACTACCCCAATTCGTTTTTCAAACAATTCCAATTACTATTTTTGAGGATGATGCTTCAGAAGAGACGGAATGTGGTATGTAATTAACCATTTGCCACTTAAACTAATCATACACTTATGCATAGTGAAAAATGTGTTGCTACTTACATGCCCGAGATAGCTTTTTTTTTCTTTTTAATTTGTTTACTTTTTGTTGGAGTCATCAAGTGAGCTTGACAGTAATATGAATTCAAATAATGTGACATTAGACATGAAGTAATTAAAACTATCCTACGATAGCTGAAATATAAGTGAATATTTCACTTGGCAAAAACAAGATTGGCTAGATAGTTGAGCTTAGTATTGTGTTCTTTGGTGTTAGCTGTGCACTCATAAAAGGTGTGAGGTGGTGGGATGGTATAGTTGCCCCTTCCAATGAGCTGAATGCGGATATATAGCTCTTCCACGCTCAGAGGATCATCCACACGCTTGAAAACGTCTGATTCAATGGAAAATTGAATCTCATTCCGGGGGGCAGGAGTATGACAATTCACTAATTGATCTCAATTGAGGGCATACAGCCATAGGGAGAAATGCGATTGAATGGGGATGCCAGGACTGTTGATGATAGAAAATTATAAAAGGGCCAGTGATCGTAACTACGCTCTGCTACCATGTGAGGTGATTGAATGGTATAGATGCCCCTTCCAATGAGCTGAATGCGGATATATTGCTCCGCCACGCTCACAGTATCATCCAGACGCTTGAAAACGTCTGACTCATCTCCCAAGGCGACGGATTCTAAAATCAGGAAGGGCCAACTAACCATATCCATCACAAAATTTCTGTTGTGATGATCTTGCTCGAGGGTCCTCGAGAATTCCTCTCACCAAGGGGCGGGGATGGTTTGACATCCGAGTGGCAAGGTGTGAGCAAGAAATTTGCATCATACCGGCAACCCATGGCAACCCATTTCTGACAAACCAGGGACAACTTGTTATGAGACGAAGGGCTCGGTTCTGCACAGTTTCAAATCCTTGGATTTGTGTCGCGGATGCCGAGGTCCATATCGCACAGCCATAAAGCCCGGGGTAGCGCAGTAGAATAGGTTTACTCCTTATCTCACAGAAGTTCCGCTAAAGTCCGGTTAATCATTTTTTTCCTCTGATATTTTCATAATACAAAACCCCTGCATAAAAACAAAGGATTTAACTGTGACGATGAAAGACGTCAGGCTTCGATTGAAACGTCAGTCGAACCCATCTGTGTCTTTCTTGTACAGCCGGTTATAGACACTCAGTAGCTCATGAATTATAAGTCATGATTATAACCCAAAAGACTGTAGGACTATCAATTTCATCCCTAACTGCTGAAAGATTGATTTTCAAATGTAAAAAATATTTTTTCACCTAAATGGGAAGATCAGCATTTATAAATAGAATAAAAGTTGGGTAATGACATTTACCTTATTCAGAGAAATTCTATACCCGTCATAACCTTTTTTGTTTGCAAAACTGAAACTTCCCTATTCGCGTTTTACACCATTCTGAACAACTTTCTTTTCATGTTTGTCTGGTTCTTCGTCTGTTGTATGTCCGCAAATGCTTGCAAAAAGCTAAATGCCTAATTATTATACGATTTTGATGAAATTTCCTGGAATTGTGCGGGTCAAGTAGATGGTGTCCTGTTAGTTTTATTGTTCTAAAATCAATAATTCAGACCAAATGTGGAATCCACCAAGATTTATTACATATTATCAATATATAATTGAATCTAGAATAATAATAAATGTATTATATTAATAACTCTATATTTATTATTATTATCTTCTGAATCATTTTAACGAGCTTAATTCCAACATTTCAAACCCATGTTATTGATACAAGGAAACTATTTGTCACACTCAGTTTCGGAAATTGCTTCCGAGTCTACCAAGGTAGCGGAAGCACTGTTTTCACTTTCGGAATGTGAAAATTTTTTTGTCTCAAAAATCAAAAATTCCACTCGCATTTTGCGTTGTATACCTTTCTGAACAATTTTGGTTCCGTGTCTGTCTGTGTGTCTGTCTGTCAGCAAATCCTTGTTACGGGCAAAACTACACAAAGTTATCGTCCGATTATGATGAAATTTTCAGGGATTGTGCGGGTTGAGATGTAGATGGTCCCCTATGAGTTTCATGACCCCGGATCAATAGTAGCCTCTGCGCGTCCGCAAACGTGAAATCCTTGTTACACGCATAATTCCGGGAGTTCATGACTGATTTCGATGAAATCGGACTGATGTAGCTTTAGTCAATAATGATTTTCAATGATCTATACAGCCATGTTATGGATACGAGGAAGCTATGTGCCACACCCACATGGCAGAAGTTTTTTTTGTTTGTTTTAACAATTGGTTTTATATTTTCTATTGTTTTCAGGTTGGATGGTGGCTTCAAATCATCCATCACATTTTGTCTGGGTTTCTAGTCGGAGTGATTTTCGTCAAAGTTGGAAATGATGCTAGCCGCCCCTTCGACAACTTCAAATTCTGTCTTTGTTGTTCCGTGTTTTTCATGTATACGCATTGCATGATTCCAGTTCTTACATGTGAGTACGTTTGAAATCGTGTTGAACTTCTTAGCGGAAAGTCGTTTGGTGTTGGCCTTATATTTTTGCATGGCACACTCCATGGTAGGAGGAGGGTCAGTGTAAGTGAGTTAGGATATTTCTATCCGAATTTTTGGGGAGTTTATCTGTTCCGAAATTGAAAATTAGAAATCATTGAGTATAACAATACCTTTGAATTTGAGAAAAATAATTTTTTGTTTAATTTTTTTGTAAGTGTATCTTTGTTCTTGTAATTGAAAGATAAGGGTACTTAACCCCTCCTCATTAATTAGTTTGGATGCAATTTCAAGAAAAAAAACCCGTATGGGTGATACACCACACAGTGGAGCAAAATTATAAAAACCGTGGCCACCATTTTGCTTGTAATGGATGCAAATAATCCTCTTGAAATCGTTGCCCTCAAGGCTTTCATAGGAGCCTAGTCATAAAGTAATGTTTTTCGAGCTATTGAACAAGTATGTAACACTTCATTGAGTCTTAGATTGTACTCTACTATTCTGTATAGATGCAGAGTAACTGTACGCCTGGTTTAATAACGCATTAACCAATCAATTAGAATCATCGTGAGTTAAACGTCTATATTGAATCATTGGTTGTATAATTTTATTCTGCTTACCAAACTGCTATGCAACGATTGATTTTAACCAATGAAAATGATAATTATTTTGTGTTCTCAGATCCGTTTGAAATCAAAGTGATGAAGAGAGAATATTTCAATCGATGGTACAGCTTGAAAGCGTTTTACCTTGCCAAGACTCTGTCGACATTACCATTCATTGTAAGCTTACTCCTTCGCCTCTCAAATCTTAATAATTACTGAGGCATTTAACTACGTTTTCTATTAACGTAATAACTTCCCTACCCAATTGTTGCTGGTATAAATCAATACTTGCTTTCTCAGGTACCTTTGGCGTTTTTGTTCATTGCGATTGTTTATATCATGAGCGATCAGCCACTCGAGCTAAAGAGATTCTCTTGGTTTGCCAGCTATTGCATCCTCATTGCTCTCACTTCTGAAGGACTTGGGACGCTCATTGGATTCACTTTCAGCTGCACAGTAAGATTACTTTTACGATTAATTTTTTAATTTTCCAATCATGTGTATTTTTTTAATATTCTAAGGAGGAAATAGCATTTTGTAAAATACCCAGAAGGGACCGCTCTTCGGGTTATGTAGGATTCAAATCCCCTAAATCACCACCTTCTTTTCTCACGTTGGAACTTGGCCTGGAACTGTTCAACACATTACTCGTTCAGGCCAATTAGTTAGCTGTATAGGAACGTGTCTTTCAGTTTTGCTTTTTCCCGTTTGTTACAGAACGGCACTGTGGTCGGTCCATCAGTCATGGCGCCTATTCTTATGCTTGCCATGCACGGTATGGGCTACGGACTCAGTGTCCAGCCTTTAATGGTTTGGGTCCTCAAGATGAGTTACCTCAGATTTGGTCTCGTCGGAATAATCACCGCCCTGTACCTCGATGAAAGGTAAGTCATTACGATTAACTCATCCGTTAATTCATTTGAGCTAAGCTTTATGTTTTACTGGGAAAATAAAATGGTCTTACAAGATCAATTTAGTCGCACAGATTTGTATTAAATTCACTATGATGCAGGGTTGCAGGTCGTTTGAAGTTAGTGCATGAACAAAAACCGTGCAAATTATTGATGATTTTTTTTTATTTCTATAGTAGAATATCTTTCTTTGTAAATCACTGATCTATATACAGAAATTACCGTACTCACTGGTAATTATCTAAACGAAACATCATCTAAACTCGGCGCCTTCAGCCCTACTATCTTTCTTGTCCGCTCTAGATGCCACGGAAAGAGCAAGAATGACTTCGTCCTAAATACAACTATGTTAAAATCAAACTTTTTAGTCCTTTTACACCAAACAGAAGCTGATGTCAAAAACTTGATTAGGGCATCAATCAGCTGATCAACGGCGCACAGTGGAAAATACGACCGACTTACTTGGACACAATTCTGAAACTTGTCCATATTCAACGTTTAGGTTCCCAGATTACGGAAAAAATTATTTAAAAACGCTGCAAATTCTTTCACTGGGGTTTATTATTCAATTGGCTTGCGTTCATGATTTGAATTTCTACTAAGCATTGGAGTGTGCGTGTTTCACAGGTGATAGAGTGATTATTGAATTTCAGGAGGCACAAATATGATCAACTGAACAATCCAAATAGGTATTTTTGTTGAGAACAGATTTACGTGCCCTATGCATATCTCCTGAAATTCAATAATCGCTCCATCACCTGTGAAACACGCACACTCCAAAGCTTAGTAGAAATTCAAATCATGAACGCAAGAGATTGAATAATAAACCCCAGTGAAGAATTTTCCTGAAAATTTCAGATTTTCTGATTTTTCCTGAAAATTATCAGAATGCTTCAACCCGTTTATCGGCTACAAAGCCTTTTAGGAGTTCACTCCAGTATCTACATTACTACATCACTACGTCACTAGGTTACTGATAGCAACACAAAAACAATAATAAACCAAAATAACGCGAATGTTGGCACCATAAATCGGGCCATACATCGGGAATGGTTTGACGGACCTGGGGAGGGGCTCATTCGATTCCTCGTGGAGTGTTCTTCAAAAAGAGTACAAATTTAGGCCGCCTTGACTTTTTTTGAGGTTTTTAGGGATTCAACAAAACTTTGACAACCCTTAAAGGGCACTTTAAATTAAGTGAGAGAGCTGGCTCGCAAGAATTGGGGCGTCGCCGGACCAACATGGATTTTTCCTGAAAATTTCAGCTTTTTTGCTTCAGCCGTTTGGGAGAAATCGTGCGTTCGGAGTACGGCGGACGGACTGAAAAATGTTTATTGCAGATTCGATTCTACACCCTTTGAAACGTAAACCATAAAATTTTCAGGGGGGGGGGGGGGGGGGGGGTTAGAATTTTTTTTTCAAGAGCGATTACAATGGTTTATTATTGAATAATAAACCAAAATCGAATTAATTTTTGACACGATTGGCGAGCACACAATGGTCTAAAATCAAATTGGTTTGCTAAGATTTGACTAAAAAAAATTATGTATCCCCCAAAACGCAAAAAATTGCAAAAATTCTTTGCAACATTCAAAGACTAGAAGGATTGATGAAACAAATCCTGCAAACAAATTATTGGGGTAACTTGGTGGTGATACAGTTTTTCGTTATTATATAGGGGCATACATTTACTAATTGCTAAATTAAATATACAGGTAGAATGCAGTGTATATTCAATAATGAATGTAGAAATTTAATGTCTTACCTGTCTCAGCAATGTACATTGTTGAACAAAAGCAACAAAACTTTGCGCTACACACACCTTGAACATGATGAATGGCCATCGAATAAAGATAATCCTACTTCCGGTTATTAGGCACTTGTATAAACACGACTGATTCACTTCTTTACTATTTGTTTGTAAACACGGTATGTTGCGAAAATGTTAGTGTTAAGATAAAAAGGTAAAACACTCAGAAATTCCAAACTTTTGACTCGACTTTTGTCCACCTAAATCGGTCATATTTTCCACCGTGCGGCGGCTCCATCAGATTTCTTCTATTTGACATTTCAAGAAGTAAAGTTGGTAAATAGGTGAATTTCGAAATGCAATGAATGAGAAATTGGTGAACGTCAAAATGAACTGTCCCCAGAAAAATTAATAAGTTCAGGAGTACAATGATTGTACTCGATCGATTATTTCTATCGATTATCGATAGACCATAGTTAGAAGACAACATAGTATACCCGTATTGGTACCTACTTTGGACTGGTATACTTCTATTCAAGAAAAAATTCAATTGAATGTCGTACTATTCGAGATTAGGAAAAATACTTCCCATTCTCTCACGGAATGGCCAGGAAATGAGGGTCAATGAAACGTCTCGAGTCTTTACCTAATAAGTAAAGTTGGATGCCATTAGGTAAAGTTCATCATAGTTAAGGAAAATAATAATGTTTTTGTAAAAAGAGAAAAGGCAGTTTCTTTTCCACAAAACTTTTGTCAGAAAAAATCCTTAATGCCTGAATTGCCACACTCTTATAGTGATGAGAATTAATACTACTAGCGTTTTTGCACATAATTATGTTGTGTATTGTTTGCAGGAGGATGGAATGTCTAGACCCTGATGAACCCATCTGTTTCTACCGAGATGCTAAGCTCATCGTGAGGGATCTCTCTATGGGGGGCGAGGAAACTGCTCCTCAACTGATTGGGGTGATATTCTACCTTGTTCTCCTGAGGTAAATACAATCTGTTATAAATATCCCTATTCAATCTTCTCTCTTATTGGATCTGGTGGAATCGTGTTAACGTTAACAGAATTATGTTGGAGAGTCAAGCTTCTAAACAGATAACACTAAAGTAACCAGTTAGGCTAAAAAAAACAACAGCACAAACAAATATTTCAAAATTTTCAGGTTTTTCGGCTCAAATCCAAATTCATCAGATTGTTTGTACAAGGGTCTATAGTTTCCATTATATTACGTTTACAGTTTACATTATTCAGTGGTGCCCCCCCCCCCCCCCCCCCAACTACAAACCCCCATGTGAGCTGGAACCCAAGACAAATATTAATAATATCGTAAAATAGATGAAAACATTAAGTTTGAAGTCAAAAGTTTTAAATTTGTAGTCTGAGACCATCTACAAGTTATCTAAGCACCTTCTAAGCTTGTTAAATATATTTCTTTAAACCCTACTTAGCAGGTTTTGTCTTTGGTGTACGCATTTTTCTGCATATATACAGAGCAGTTTTTATTAATATCGTGATGTAATATATTTCTGAATGTTGTCACATTAAACACTGTTTCGATAAAATTTACTCCCCCCCCCCCCCCTGCATTAATACAATTTACGATTTGAAGTCAAAAGTTTTAAATCATTGGCATATCGACATCAACGAAAATGTCGGGTCGTTTACTAATGGCATTTCCTTGACACGAACAAATTCCTTTTATGCATTCCATTGTCCTTCCAATGCCTAGTGCCCTACATGGTGATAACTACTACAATATAAATGTTATCATATATGTTATCATAATACGTAAGCCAAACCTCTGTGATTACGTAGCAGAATTTTGGTCTTTGCAGGTAAAACGAAATAGTTGAATAACACAATGAGGGAGTTTATGCAATGCATATTCCACCACTTTCAGAATTTTCAGAGCAGTTTATTATTATTTACGTCCTATTTAGTGATGTAATATATTTCTGAATGTTGTCACATTAAACACTGTTTCATCAACTTTACCCCCCCCCCCCCTGCATTAATACAATTTACGATCTCAGGAATCTCCTCACTCCTCCCCCTCCATTCTCCAACATGCTCTACGGCATCAGGTCATTGGCATATTGACATCTACAAAAATGTCGGATCGTTTGCTAATGGCATTTCCTCGACACGAACAATTCCTATTATGCATGCCATTGTCCTTCCGATGCCTAGTGTCCTACATGTTGATAAACACTACAATATAAATGGGAAGGACTTCATCATTGTGTACCAGAACAGAGTTTCTGTGGGCTGAATATCATAATACGTACAGTGAGCCGCACAAACCTCCGTGATTACTGTTTTGTCCTTTTATACATTATATTGAACTAGTTTGAAGGCCCTGCTACGCAGGTTAGAAAGAAATAGGTGAATAACACAATGAGGGAGTATAAAAACAATATGCAAAGTAAAAAGATCGTATATTCCAAGTCCCCGAGGAGGCCATCGGTTGCCCTGGGAGAGGCCCGTTGCCCCGCTGAGGCCCTCTCCCCTTCACTGGTGGGGTCCGGGGTTCTGGGGGGTGAATTCCACCCGCCCAGCGTCCAACTACCCCCTGGATGAAAAACGGATATACCTATTCTGATACTTTCATCTTTATATATACGATAGATCTAATAATGGCTATCTCTTACAAGTTGTAGGTACAGATTGGAGTATTGTTGCATTTAACCTTATTTTGCTCTTGGCTAATGTATTTAATCAGCTAGAAGTACTTGTGACTTTATTAATTGCAAATGTGTAAACTATACCTACCTGAAAGTTCAAAGATTTTGTTTGATGCATAATACGGAAGTAATTCCTATAGTTGATATAAAAAAAGTAATGGTTGCAGGTTGTGTGTTGGTACGTTAGAAACAACTGATCACTGATTATAAGCTAACCTGTTAACAAAGAAAATATTAAATTAATGGAAATAAAGTTATATTAATTTTGTTTATTGTTCCCAGGGTCCTGGCTTTCCTGTCTCTACGGTACAGGTGTGCCTTGGAATTCAACAGTCAAATCGTTGGATACCTGACCAAAATCATCAAAAGAAAGTGATAGATCTGCTTCCTCGATAAATGTCCTTTTTGTCGCTTTGTTTTTGTTTTTTATTTAAAAGAATTTCAGTATTCTCATATTTATCTGAGACCTGTGAACATTATATTAGGTTTTATTCAACACCGAACTAAGATAGGTGTGCACATTCTACTTGAGGCAGTTGTGTCACCCAAGGTTTATATAAAATTGTTTTAATATTTTTTAGGAGTTCTATTTTAAAATTCACTGAGTTCATACGCTGGCTCTTCTTTAGCTTCTTCAGACAGTTGTTGCTCCAGACAGACGTAGTTGTTATTATTTTGTTCCTCTACTTTTTCTTTGTCTATGCGAGGGCATGGAAAAAAGAGGAAATAGAAGAGCAGAGTCAGCTAAATCGCCGTTGAATGTCAACTAGACTCAGCTGCGAGTTTACTGTGCTGCCCCACTTTCGCTCTAAAAAATGCTCCCCTGCAAATTGGCATTATTCTACGTTTATAATTCAACCTTACAAACCTCGTCTCTGGACTATCCCTTTGGGGGCATAGGTTTGGGTCCTACGGACTGCACCAAACATCTTGTCTAGCAACACAACACAATATAAAGAAAAAGTAGGTAAACAGGTAACCCTATATAAAAAATAAATTGAGCAGGTACATACTGTACCACTGTAAACAACTTCGATATGAACTGGAATGCCACGCAGTGCATCACAAGATCGTCACATTAACCTGCCCCCCCCCCCCCCTTCCTCCTCAACATTGCTGGGTGACGTTCCCATATTAGCTGTCATAACCTTTTCGAGGGAACTTGTTGATGTTTGGTTTCCTCGTATCTGTAACAGTTAGACTGAGAACTTGGAAAATCTAGCTCACCAAGTTTTTAGTGCTTGATGAGATTTAATAATTATTATGTGAGACTCCGGGTGCAAATAATTAAATAGAAAGAGAGATTTTACTGGAACTGACGAACAACAGGTAATAGCATAATGGAAAAAACAGACACGCAGGTTCGCCAACAAACCCGAACTTTTTTCCCTAACTCATCAAAATATCTCTAACATGCAAAGAGAAAAAATCTTCCAAATAAGCTTCGTACAACGAAAGTAATATTATTTGAAGTGGTACTAAAAATTATAGGGTGGCACAATTCTCCTAAGTTGAATTATGTTGTATAAGATGTATTTGTCTTTTTTTGTGCATATGTTAATAGTACTAGGAAGGAACACCTGGATTGATGTCAAGCTAGTTACCAAATTTTAACCAAGTTGGTAGGACCTACTGTCTTTCTGCCATTTATATAAATACCAGTGCCAAAATTGCTTCCAAGTTAACACTTGTGACGTTACAATGAACAAATCTTTCTAAACAGATCACTACAATTTTTGAAAATTCAAGTACGATGTAGTAATAGGAGGCCCTTAACTAATTGCATTCCATTCAAATCAGCGGTAGCTGCTGATTCGTATATAAAAAGGTGGAATTCAAGGTGTATTTATTGGCCAATTCAGATATTGTTGCCCTTAAAAAATGCCCTTTTGAATATATTTTCCTCCGTGTCAATAGTTGATTCTTCCAATTGCTTCAGTCCTTGTAATACCCATAACTGAATATTTTTTCCACATTTAGTTAAAATTACATGGCACTTGGGAGTTAACTCCTTCAATACAATCCAAGCTCCTTATTTCACTACTTACCTGTATAATTAATTTTTGTAATCTAAAATATTTTAGAAAAGTTTTAAAAAAATGTAACATCAACTGTTTATTACTCTATCAACTACAAACCACTATAATTACACAACCATAAATTTGTTTCTTAGTGCAAAAGTACGTCTGACGTCTTTAATACAGTTTCCAGAATAGATAAAATTGTTTGTAGGTAATTATCCTACCAACTTTTCGTTTTGGATCGTAATAGTACTTAACATTAATAAAACCATTGTAAATAAGGTAAAAAATATTTTTTTAACTGTATGAATGACATCAAGGAAATGGAATTGGCTTTTGGATAAAGTGACATTTATGTACAGATCAAAAAAGTATAATTTAAGTTTGTAATTTGTTTAGTATAAGAAGTTGTCTCTAAACTTAACTTTCAGCAACGACATTCTTCTTCCTCGAGTAATCCAAATACATTAGGATAGTTTGTATATATTGGAACCTTTTGTACAGTGTAAACTATTTAAATTTTGTATGAGTTGAACTAAAAATTATAAATTTTTTTTTAAATAGAAGAGCATTGAGTTCATTTTATTTGGTCTACGTTGAACCTTTTCATGGGCACACAATGTGTCAAACTACGGTCAAAATTTTAATGAAAAAAAATCCAGTGGCTATAGTGCTTTATGGCTAGTTATTTAGTCGTTGATGAAATTTTCGAAGTTTACAGGTGTCATGTGTCATGTTTACTCCGTCACGGAGAGAACGTTTTCTTGCAAGTCAAATGTTCAGGAAGGACACAACATGGATCATGTTTTTGAGTAATTCATGAATTTTAAGGACACCACTTTTGGTTTAAAATATACTCATTTCCACACAGGTAATGGTTTTCCATAAAAAATATTTGCTTTTCTTTCCTCATGATGCTGAACCCATATGCCCGGCAATTTCTTGATTGCCACCTGGATCAAGATTGAATTGGAGGAAGTAGAACAGTTTGAATTGAATTTTTTCTAAAACCAAATACCTATTATTGCTTCTTATTCTTCTTCTCTCATGACACTACAATCTGCGGGGGATCAGGTCCTCCTGGAGGGATGTCCACCAGTCATGTTTATTGCTTGCTGCTGCTCTCCAGTTCCGAATTATCAGGATGTTCCGCACATCTTCAGCCACACTGTCGACCCAGCACAGCTTTGGCCTACCCAGTCTTCTGTTTTTATAAATGGTTTCATCCGAGGGATATCTTCTGGACTCATTCAGGCTATGTGTCTGGCCCAACGGAGTCTTCTAATGTTTATCTCCCTGACGACATCCCAGTCACCGTAAAGGCCCATAATTTTGGCATTCGTTCGTCTTCTCCAGGCAAGCACCTCTGGGTCGAACACGGTCCCCAGAATCCTATGGAGAACCTTTCTCTAAAACTGGCTCAGTTCTTCCTCACCAGCTTTTGTCAGCGTCCAGATTTCAGAGCCATACGTCAAGGCAGGCCTTTTAAGGGTCTTACAGAGGCGAATTCTAGTAGTCCGTGAAATTACCCTGCTTTTCTACTGTGGAAGGAGTTCGAAATTACACTGGTTAGCTGACTGTATCCTTCTGCTTACTTCGGCTCTCATATAATTTTCAGTATTCACAAGTGAGCCAAAGTAAGCAAATTCACTAACAGCTTTTAAGGTGCAGCCAATCACTTGGACTGTGTCAGGGACAAGTCTGGACTGGTTTGCAGCCATGTACTTGGTTTTCGACTCATTCACTTCAAGGCCGAAGCGTGATGCTGCCGCCTGAAACTCAGTGAATGCTTAAAACATTGAGTTAAAAGTTCAGCTAGCAATATATCAATGATTGCTTACTCTGTCAAAAGTAAGCAAAATGGCAAGATCCTTCGCTATTGTGGTTTTATTTTGAATTCTGTGACTGAAATCTGTGATTACATTCAAAACACTCTTCTATGTGTCTTACTTCACTTTGCCCTAATACTGTGGAAAAATGTCATAGTTGATTGTTATTCGTACATCACATATTACAGTGTTTCATAGCTATGGAACCCATGGACACCTCATAAAAGTTCAATTTCTCATCGTATTTCAGAGAGTTCAAATTTTGGCTCAATAAAACCTTATACAAAAGGATTTCTGCTTCAATACTTTTTTCTGTATTCCAAATACAGTATTCGTTTCAAATTTCACCAGCTGCTTTGAAGAAATAAAACGGATTCCGAAGGTTAAGTGATCGTCAGTAACAGAAGAATAACGACAGTTGGCTAAATGATGACATCGAAATCGATTTAACGCGTCCAGCTCTGTTTGTGGAGATAGACTGGGTTTTTACTATAAACTCCGTGTTTTATCTTGAAATGGGTTTCCTCAATTTCTTCCCGAATTATTTAGTCCGCATTGTATTTTGAAATGTTGTTTAATCCCCTTTTACGACTATTTCCAACATCAGGTAAACCATTAAAGAGATAAGGCGGTTAAAACCGCCACAGTAACTGGCGCAGAACATCAAACGAAAGCCTAAATATAAAAGCTTGTATACCAACCAATTATTAAAATGGCGGAGTGTTAGAAGTTTAGAAAAATAAAGATAGTTATTTTCATTTTATATCCTATCTCCCAAAATTTAAAAAAATTTGTGTACACTATATCATTCCCTTCATAAAATGGTAGAAAAAATTTGAACGTGTCAATCCTGGTTGAAGTTCAATAAGTTACAGCAGAGAGTTGGGCAGAATCAATGCTGACAACCTGTGAGTATAAATTGGGAGGTAATATGCGATAATTACAACTAACAGTCACCATCTAAGTTAATTCTTTTTGCGAATTTCTGATCTCAGAGCTTCTGATTTCATAAAAATCTGCAATTACATCCAACAGCTTCAAATCAAGTTTTTATTTACATAACAGTAATCTCTTTCGAATAGGATAATCAGTTTTAAGCTAAATTTTTTTGATTCCATAGATATTAAAATACCTACCCATTAATAGATTCTCCGATTGTACACATTCTAATTTGTGGAATATAATAGCTTACAATAGCAGTTCCAATTGTCTGCATCTCGGCTTTCATATCAGAATTAACTTCACTTGAGCAATTTCGTTTGAAAAACGCTGCAAATTCTTTCACTGGGGTTTATTATTCAATTGGCTTGCTTTCATGATTTGAATTTCTACTAAGCTTTGGAGTGTCCCTGTTTCACAGGTGATAGAGCGATTATTGAATTTCAGGAGATATGCATAGAGAACGTAAATCTGTTCTCAACCAAAATACCTATCTGGATTGATCAGTTGATCATATTTGTGTGCCTCCTGAAATTCAATAATCGCTCTTTCACCTGTGAAACACGCACACTCCAAAGCTTAGTGGAAATTCAAATCATGAATGCAAGCCAAATGAATAAAATTGAATAATAAACCCCAGTGAAATAATTTGCAGCGTTTTTCCTTGGTTGATCGCAGAGTTTCATTATGAGTAAAACCAAACGGTTTATAAATAAACCAAATGAGTGAGTTATCTCGCTACAATTGGAAGAAATGCTTATGTACAGAATGGTCAAAGGAAAAGTGTGACCCAGTATATTGGAAACTACTATATAGGACTTATTAGCTTCGCCAGATGAGTGGTAGGAACTTCATTATATTTTCGTATGTATGGTAGGTAACTTTACTACTCTGCTCTAGGGATTTCTTCGAAATTTCCCACAAAATGAGGAACTCAGGTTTATGAGCTCATTCTACATTGCCCACTACAGAGGCAAGTGCGTGATATCCCAGACGGTAATCGGACAAAAAATCCCCGGACGAAAATCCCCGGACTTTTTCCAACTGATCTATACTGTACTAAAAGGATTGATATAGGATATTTTTTTGTTTAGCAAACTAGACGATAGGATATTTCTGTCATTTTTCACACGGGGATTTTTCGTCCGGGAATTTTTGTCCCTGATTCATCCCAGACTCGCTATTTTTATTGAACTTTTTTGTCAAAATTTTGATGATGAAGGTTCTTCTCGTGAACAGCATGTTAGTAATTTACAAAATTTCACTTCAAGGTAAAAACATCAGGATCACAAAAGGGTCGGTATTCAACATCAGATGTAATCTGAGGCGGCTCACAACAAATAACAATTACATATGTGTATAAACAGAATTTTCAAAGCCCTGTAATACCTTAATTTTCTTTGAAATTCGCCAAAACGGCAGTTTACATGGTTTTACACAGAAAACCCTAATGCCACCAAAGAAATTTAATAAATATTGAAAAGGTAGTGAGACTTTGCACCAGATGTTTTAACATTTAGTCAAGTTGAAAATGATTAATATCTCACTCGATTGCTCAACAGATAATAGCTTTTGAATTTTCACCAGGCAATCCGCAAATTTATCCTTAAAGAAACATTCAGGTCAAATTCGCATGCATGTGGACAGCCCTTAGGAGAATCTATTCAGACAGAAAATCCTTTCAGTACTAATAGGTTTAAATCCTCTACAATTTTGTTGATGATGAACCATCTTCTTGAAGAAAAAAAGTGGGTGTTAGTATATAATGCGTAGGGCCTTACTCACTGAATATACAGACAAAACTACAGAATAACTGTAGACAGAAACTTTACAGCACAGCGATAAGGCACAATGTTTATTACTCGTGTTTGTACGAGTATCAGGTCACCAAGAACAAGTTTTCTTCAAATAATGGAGTAAATTACATAAGATAACAGTTCAACGGTTCTAGAGTAAGGCCTTACTTATGCATAACCTGATACATTCCTTCAAACTACCTAAGGATATCAACCAGTTTCTCTAACGTAGATACATTACTATTGACGTTTATCAAATTTTAGGATTGACGACATGAAGGTGCTTCTAACAATTCCACCCATACTGCTGCTGGTGCTAGGATTGGTAAGCATTTTTCTTTCATCTTATTTTCGTACTTTAATGATGAGAGCACTAGAACGTTCCTGCGTGTAATAAATTGTTCTTTGAGACAGAAAGCTTGAAAATTAATTATTCTTCGCGGCCTTAGGTGAGAAATAAGTTTTACCTAGGTACTTTTAAATTCACAAACGTTCACATAATTAAAACCTGATCTAGAAAAACCCATACAACAGTACTTGATTAAGAAAAAATAAAGCACTAGATCACATTAAATCATAATATTAATAAAAATTTTTTAAAACGTATAGTAGACAACTATTTTAGGTAAGGGCTTTACGTCTAATTGCCACAGTTAGCTAACTGCGTCTAACTGCGGACATCATCAGCTGTTCTCCTGAAGCAGGATCAGAGATCCTCAGATCCAAAAATGCCGCTTATCAATTTTTTGCCAGATTCCTCGTTTCCGAGCTATTCGCGGTTTAACATTAAGTCATAAATACTGCTGTAACTCCCTCAATTTTGGAGATAGCTCAAATTTGACGACACCGCTGAAAAGAGCGTTAAATTTTCCACCGATTTGATGTCAGAAAACGTTTTTTTAAATTGCACTGAAGATGTGCGATTGCTGCGCGAAATGGAAGTTTTGTCAAAAACTTGAAATCGCCTGTTTTTCATCGCCTAGAAACCCTATGAATGCTTGACGCAGAACTGTGCAGGCCTGGTAAAACGTGCGCCGAAATGTCAGCTTTCCAACGGTATAGTCGTTTTGGTTTTTAAAATTATTTTTAGTTAAGGAAATGGTGTTTTACTGCAGAAAAACGTGTATTTTCTGTTAAAATTGAGATTTTTCCGAAAGTCTCGAAGATGAACGCAACTCACCGCAGTCGGAAATAAGTTGTAGGACACTCTGTATCACTAAAAAAGATCTAATGTTTGAAAATTGGGAAAGCTGCGGAGGAGGCATTGTCTTGGTCAGGGGCAAGGATATGCAATGACCCGCACGACCCCCCGGTCTTGAAGGAGGGGTTGCTTTGTGCGCCGTGTAATATCAACCCCAAACTGATTTGGCCGTAGCATTAGGTGTCGCAATGTTGATAATTTGTTGTTTCTGACCAAATTCAGTTTTAGTAAAATGTTTATTGACTCGAACATGTTATCCAGCTGTTGGACAATGGTAGGATATTGGGGTTTAAATCGAGTTCATACAAAGAGTTAGAGTTTAAACAAGATTTAAATTTAAAAAAAAGAAAAATGAAAATGAATTTAATGAATGAAAACGTTTGTTTGTGATCAGCGTCTACGGCATTTCCAAGCTGTCCAGCCAAAGTCAGGATAATCGAAGATCCGGGAGACAGCTATTGTTTGTGTTCATTTACGATTGATTGTGACGATTTGCTTTCAGTTGAGTAGCTATACCACAAGTGAGTATGTTGACATGATTTTTGTGTACGGTTTTGCCAATGGTAATGCTTCTGAAGCAGCAAGGGAGTCACACTCCTCCTGTGTACAACTCACACCCTTGCGAACACGTCGGATAGTATGAGGAAAAAATATTGGTAGATAATATTATTTATGTCGCTGATCCTTCTTTATCTAGTGAACATTAGGTCTTTTTTAGTGATACAGGGTGTCCCAGGACTTATGCACACTCCGACTCCTACGTGTTCTACAACTTATTTCCGACTGCGATGAGTTGCATTCATCTTCGAGACTTTTGAAAAAACCTCAATTTGAACGGAAAACACACGTTTTTCTGCAGTTAAACACCATTTCCTTAACTAAAAATATTTTTAAAAACCAAAACGACTACACCGTTGGAAATCTGACATTTTGGCGCACGTTTTACCAGGCCTGCACAGTTCTGCGTCAAGCATTCATGGGGTTTCTAGGCGAGATGAAAAACAGGCGATTTCAAGATTTTGACAAAACTGCCATTTCGCGTAGCAATCGCACATCTTCAATCGAATTTTTTAAAAGTTTCCGACATCAAATAGATAAAAAAAATTTAACGCTCTTTCCAACGGTGTCATCAAATTTGAGCTATCTCCACAATTGAGGGAGTTATGACAGTTTTAATGACATAAGATCGAAAACACGAAAAAAATCTTAAATCGCGAATAGCTCGAAACGAGACCTCTGGCAAAAAACTGCTAAACGGTATTTTTGGTTGGAAATGAGTTGTAGAACACGTAGGAGTCGGATTGCGCATAACTCCTGGGACACCCTGTATATACTGGAGTGCACATTGGCGAAAAACGGTACTTTTTATGCATCTGCTGATGATCTCCGGCGAAAAATTGCTAAGATTATTTTTTCTTTAGAAAATGGGTTTAGCAGTTTTAAGAATCGAAAGCTCTGTGCAAAAATCGAAGTAGATGTACTTATATCACCCAATTAAGTACTATTTTTAATTAAATTATGGAATATTGGAGTTTTGACTTACAGTTCCTGTAATACCTTCCTCTCTTGCCTACGATTCATTTGTCGGTTGCATTACTTATTCGTAACTAATTTTTACAGGCGGAACAAAGCGGTTCAGCCGGTGGTAAGTGAATTTCTAAACTGCCGATTAATGGACTTCCTATCAATCTCTAGGGAAGCCTGTAAATATTGTATTTTTCATGACGCACTAATTCATACTTTTTTACTTGAGCATATCGTGTACAATAAAATTTACTGTAAACAAACGTTTTCCAAATAATGTTGAGCTGCACAAACCAATTTTATGATTCTAATACCTAGGTAATTTAGTGATCACCGTCGATTTCTCTGTACTTTTGTTGAAATTTAATTCCATTTTTCAGAATATTTTGCTGCAAAAATACCTCAACATTCTAGTTTACCAATTATACACATTTCCGGCGTTGAAAACAAAAATCGAGGAATCCTTCCAAAATGACCCAAAACGGAACGAAACATTTTTGGAGTGTGCAATAACTCAATTTAAAAAAATCTTCAAAAAGGTGAAAGGCCTCTAAAAAATGGAAATTAATAACATACATTTATATTTTTAGCAGAATAATATTTAGAAAACACATGTCTGTTACCGTGACATTTAAAAAAAAATTAACAAAATTCTGCTAAAAAAAAAGAGTAAATTTGATCACAAAGTGCTTAAAACTCGACCGAATTACATTGGGAATCTTAAAATTCGTCTATATAGTACTTTTTTAACTATGTTGCTAATACCGCTATGTTGCATGAACTTGTTATTTCCATTTCGCAGGTAACTGTGCAAATTCTATTAGTATTATTATGTTTTATTATGCCATATCATGTGGAGGTAGGAACCTTCGCAAAACTATTAACACCACTTATAGTAAAATTTGCCAAATTTTTGAACAGGTTCAGACTGGATCGAAATTCTCTACTCACTTTCCGTAAGTTCTTAGCATCACTGTAATTGAATCACTCTTCATTAAATCGTACGAGTTTTATCCTCATAAGTTACATAACGTAATTCTACTCTAGCTGGAAGATGGATAGGTTTAACCAGTCACTTAATAAACATAAAATGAATGTTACCTAATATACATTTTAGTTGAATTCATGAGGTGGCTGCTGATAGGATGTGCACCCCAAATCAATAAACCAAAATGATTTTTTAAAAATCAGCTTGAAGCTAGTGAAACAAGACTGTCTGTACACCATTTGAACATACGCAAGAAACATACCTTCAGGGATTTGGAAAGCATTTTGGAATAAGGAGGACGGAGGTGAACCCGTGCTTCAAATGCCCAATATAGTAGGATACAAGGCAGAATTTTAGGCCATGAATTTATACTGACATAAGTCTATTTATTTATCATACAATTGACCAATCAGAGGTCTCGAAAAAAAACAAGACTGGAGCTCATTAGGGTCCTTCATTCCCAACTTGGGCAAAGCCTCTCCGGTCATTTATCAATGATTTATAAGCGCAGTTAATCAGTTTCCGAAGTTATTATGAGTGGCCTGTTAGTACCAGACGAGTACTGTTCGCGATCTGGTTTTCAAACAATTATCAGCAAGGTAGGTACCCAGTGGGATGTGACCTGTCACTGGCGGCAAGCAGCTTCCTACAAAAGATCCCTGAATACTACAACTATACTATAAACTGTAAACATTCCTGTATATTTAATTAAAGAGAGTTTATTTTTGAGCAATTTTGATGAAAAAACGCGAAAATAACCATGAAGGAAGCGTTTTATCGAAAAAAGGACTTCAGATTCGTGTTCAGCACCAGATTCCAGCAAAATACCCCCTAGAGAGTAGGTTTGAAAGCGATTAAACAGAGTTTATTTTTGAGCAATTTTGATGAAAAAACGCGAAAATAACCATGAAGGAAGCGTTTTATCGAAAAAAGGACTTCAGATTCGTGTTCAGCACCCCGAAAAACCCCTTAAAGAGTAGGTTTGAAAGAGATTAAACAGAGTTTATTTTTGAGCAATTTTGATGAAAAAACGCGAAAATAACCATGAAGGAAGCGTTTTATCGAAAAAAGGACTTCAGATTCGTGTTCAGCACCCCGAAAAACCCCTTAGAGAGTAGGTTTGAAAGCGATTAAAGAGAGTTTATTTTTGAGCAATTTTGATGAAAAAACGCGAAAATAACCATGAAGGAAGCGTTTTATCGAAAAAAGGACCGTGTTCGAAAAACCCCTTAAAGAGTAGGTTTGAAAGCGATTAAACAGAGTTTATTTTTGAGCAATTTTGATGAAAAAACGCGAAAATAACCATGAAGGAAGCGTTTTATCGAAAAAAGGACTTCAGATTCGTGTTCAGCACCCCGAAAAACCCCCTAGAGAGTAGGTTTGAAAGCGATTAAACAGAGTTTATTTTTGAGCAATTTTGATGAAAAAACGCGAAAATAACCATGAAGGAAGCGTTTTATCGAAAAAAGGACTTCAGATTCGTGTTCAGCACCCCGAAAAACCCCTTAGAGAGTAGGTTTGAAAGCGATTAAACAGAGTTTATTTTTGAGCAATTTTGATGAAAAAACGCGAAAATAACCATGAAGGAAGCGTT
>JAVIWC010002261.1:0-35551 GCA_031894815.1 Creontiades dilutus | reverse complement strand
TTAAACAGAGTTTATTTTTGAGCAATTTTGATGAAAAATCGCGAAAATAACCATGAAGGAAGCGTTTTATCGAGAAACGGACTTCAGATTCGTGTTCAGCACCCCGAAAAACCCCTTAGAGAGTAGGTGTGAAAAGGATTAAACAGAGTTTGAGCAATTTTGATGAAAAATCGCGAACATAACCATGAAGGAAGCGTTTTATCGGGAAACGGACTTCAGATTCGTGTTCAGCACCCCGAAAAACCCCTTAGAGAGTAGGTTTGAAAGGATTAAACAGAGTTTATTTTTGAGCATTTTTGATGGAAAATCGCGAAAATAACCATGAAGGAAGCGTTTTATCGAGAAACGGACTTCAGATTCGTGTTCAGCACCCCGAAAAACCCCTTAGAGAGTAGGTTTGAAAAGGATTAAACAGAGTTTATTTTTGAGCAATTTTGATGAAAAATCGCGAAAATAACCATGAAGGAAGCGTTTTATCGAGAAACGGACTTCAGATTCGTGTTCAGCACCCCGAAAAACCCCTTAGAGAGTAGGTTTGAAAGGGATTAAACAGAGTTTATTTTTGAGCATTTTTTATGGAAAATCGCGAAAATAACCATGAAGGAAGCGTTTTATCGAGAAACGGACTTCAGATTCGTGTTCAGCACCCCGAAAAACCCTTTAGAGAGTAGGTTTGAAAAGGATTAAACAGAGTTTATTTTTGAGCAATTTTGATGAAAAATCGCGAAAATAACCATGAAGGAAGCGTTTTATCGGGAAACGGACTTCAGATTCGTGTTCAGCACCCCGAAAAACCCCTTAGAGAGTAGGTTTGAAAGGGATTAAACAGAGTTTATTTTTGAGCAATTTTGATGAAAAATCGCGAAAATAACCATGAAGGAAGCGTTTTATCGAGAAACGGACTTCAGATTCGTGTTCAGCACCTCGAAAAACCCCTTAGAGAGTAGGTTTGAAAAGGATTAAACAGAGTTTATTTTTGAGCAATTTTGATGAAAAATCGCGAAAATAACCATGAAGGAAGCGTTTTATCGGGAAACGGACTTCAGATTCGTGTTCAGCACCCCGAAAAACCCCTTAGAGAGTAGGTTTGAAAAGGATTAAACAGAGTTTATTTTTGAGCAATTTTGATGAAAAATCGCGAAAATAACCATGAAGGAAGCGTTTTATCGAAAAACGGACTTCAGATTCGTGTTCAGCACCCCGAAAAACCCCTTAGAGAGTAGGTTTGAAAAGGATTAAACAGAGTTTATTTTTGAGCAATTTTGATGAAAAATCGCGAAAATAACCATGAAGGAAGCGTTTTATCGGGAAACGGGCTTCAGATTCGTGTTCAGCACCCCGAAAAACCCCTTAGAGAGTAGGTTTGAAAGGGATTAAACAGAGTTTATTTTTGAGCAATTTTGATGAAAAATCGCGAAAATAACCATGAAGGAAGCGTTTTATCGAGAAACGGACTTCAGATTCGTGTTCAGCACCCCGAAAAACCCCTTAGAGAGTAGGTTTGAAAAGGATTAAACAGAGTTTATTTTTGAGCAATTTTGATGAAAAATCGCGAAAATAACCATGAAGGAAGCGTTTTATCGGGAAACGGACTTCAGATTCGTGTTCAGCACCCCGAAAAACCCCTTAGAGAGTAGGTTTGAAAAGGATTAAACAGAGTTTATTTTTGAGCAATTTTGATGAAAAATCGCGAAAATAACCATGAAGGAAGCGTTTTATCAAAAACGGACTTCAGATTCGTGTTCAGCACCCCGAAAAACCCCTTAGAGAGTAGGTTTGAAAAGGATTAAACAGAGTTTATTTTTGAGCAATTTTGATGAAAAATCGCGAAAATAACCATGAAGGAAGCGTTTTATCGAGAAACGGACTTCAGATTCGTGTTCAGCACCCCGAAAAACCCCTTAGAGAGTAGGTTTGAAAGGGATTAAACAGAGTTTATTTTTCAGCAATTTTGATGAAAAATCGCGAAAATAACCATGAAGGAAGCGTTTTATCGGGAAACGGACTTCAGATTCGTGTTCAGCACCCCGAAAAACCCCTTAGAGAGTAGGTTTGAAAAGGATTAAACAGAGTTTATTTTTGAGCAATTTTGATGAAAAATCGCGAAAATAACCATGAAGGAAGCGTTTTATCGAAAAACGGGCTTCAGATTCGTGTTCAGCACCCCGAAAAACCCCTTAGAGAGTAGGTTTGAAAAGGATTAAACAGAGTTTATTTTTGAGCAATTTTGATGAAAAATCGCGAAAATAACCATGAAGGAAGCGTTTTATCGGGAAACGGACTTCAGATTCGTGTTCAGCACCCCGAAAAACCCCTTAGAGAGTAGGTTTGAAAGGGATTAAACAGAGTTTATTTTTGAGCAATTTTGATGAAAAATCGCGAAAATAACCATGAAGGAAGCGTTTTATCGAGAAACGGACTTCAGATTCGTGTTCAGCACCCCGAAAAACCCCTTAGAGAGTAGGTTTGAAAGGGATTAAACAGAGTTTATTTTTGAGCATTTTGATGAAAAATCGCGAAAATAACCATGAAGGAAGCGTTTTATCGGGAAACGGACTTCAGATTCGTGTTCAGCACCCCGAAAAACCCCTTAGAGAGTAGGTTTGAAAAGGATTAAACAGAGTTTATTTTTGAGCAATTTTGATGAAAAATCGCGAAAATAACCATGAAGGAAGCGTTTTATCGGGAAACGGACTTCAGATTCGTGTTCAGCACCCCGAAAAACCCCTTAGAGAGTAGGTTTGAAAAGAATAAACAGAGTTTATTTTTGAGCAATTTTGATGAAAAATCGCGAAAATAACCATGAAGGAAGCGTTTTATCGGGAAACGGGCTTCAGATTCGTGTTCAGCACCCCGAAAAACCCCTTAGAGAGTAGGTTTGAAAGGGATTAAACAAAGTTTATTTTCCAGCAATTTTGATGAAAAATCGCGAAAATAACCATGAAGGAAGCGTTTTATCGGGAAACGGACTTCAGATTCGTGTTCAGCACCCCGAAAAACCCCTTAGAGAGTAGGTTTGAAAAGGATTAAACAGAGTTTATTTTTGAGCAATTTTGATGAAAAATCGCGAAAATAACCATGAAGGAAGCGTTTTATCGGGAAACGGACTTCAGATTCGTGTTCAGCACCCCGAAAAACCCCTTAGAGAGTAGGTTTGAAAAGGATTAAACAGAGTTTATTTTTGAGCAATTTTGAAGAAAAATGAAGGAAGCTCGAAAACGGACTTCAGATTCGTGTTCAGTTTTTGAAAAGGATTAAACAGAGTTTATTTTTGAGCAATTTTGATGAAAAATCGCGAAAATAACCATGAAGGAAGCGTTTTATCGGGAAACGGGCTTCAGATTCGTGTTCAGCACCCCGAAAAACCCCTTAGAGAGTAGGTTTGAAAGGGATTAAACAGAGTTTATTTTTGAGCATTTTTTATGAAAAATCGCGAAAATAACCATGAAGGAAGCGTTTTATCGGGAAACGGACTTCAGATTCGTGTTCAGCACCCCGAAAAACCCCTTAGAGAGTAGGTTTGAAAGGATTAAACAGAGTTTATTTTTGAGCAATTTTGATGAAAAATCGCGAAAATAACCATGAAGGAAGCGTTTTATCGGGAAACGGACTTCAGATTCGTGTTCAGCACCCCGAAAAACCCCTTAGAGAGTAGGTTTGAAAAGGATTAAACAGAGTTTATTTTTGAGCAATTTTGATGAAAAATCGCGAAAATAACCATGAAGGAAGCGTTTTATCGGAAAACGGACTTCAGATTCGTGTTCAGCACCCCGAAAAACCCCTTAGAGTAGGTTTGAAAGGATTAAACAGAGTTTATTTTTGAGCAATTTTGATGAAAAATCGCGAAAATAACCATGAAGGAAGCGTTTTATCGAGAAACGGACTTCAGATTCGTGTTCAGCACCCCGAAAAACCCCTTAGAGAGTAGGTTTGAAAGGGATTAAACAGAGTTTATTTTTGAGCATTTTTGATGAAAAATCGCGAAAATAACCATGAAGGAAGCGTTTTATCGAAAAACGGACTTCAGATTCGTGTTCAGCACCCCGAAAAACCCCTTAGAGAGTAGGTTTGAAAAGGATTAAACAGAGTTGATTTCTGAGCAATTTTGATGAAAAATCGCGAAAATAACCATGAAGGAAGCGTTTTATCGGGAAACGGACTTCAGATTCGTGTTCAGCACCCCGAAATACCCCTTAGGGAGTAGGTTTGAAAGCGATTAAACAGAGTTGATTTTCAGGACATTTTGATGAAAAAACGCGAAAATAACCATGAAGAAAGCGTTTTATCGGGAAACGGACTTCAGATTCGTGTTCAGCACCCCGAAATACCCCTTAGAGAGTAGGTTTGAAAGGGATTAAACAGAGTTGATTTTCAGGACATTTTGATGAAAAATCGCGAAAATAACCATGAAGGAAGCGTTTTGTCGAGAAACGGACTTCAGATTCGTGTTCAGCACCTCGAAATACCCCTTAGAGAGTAGGTTTGAAAGGGATTAAACAGAGTTGATTTTCAGGACATTTTTATGAAAAATCGCGAAAATAACCATGAAGGAAGCGTTTTATCGGGAAACGGACTTCAGATTCGTGTTCAGCACCCCGAAAAACCCTTTAGAGTAGGTTTGAAAGCGATTAAACAGATTTTATTTTTGATCCATTTTGATGAAAAATCGCGAAAATAACCATGAAGGAAGCGTTTTATCAGGAAACGGACTTCAGATTCGTGTTCAGCACCCCCAAAAACCCCTTAGAGAGTAGGTTTGAAAGCGATTAAACGGAGTTAATTTTTGAGCAATTTTGATGGAAAATCGCGAAAATAACCATGAAGGAAGCGTTTTATCGGAAAACGGACTTCAGATTCGTGTTCAGCACCCCGAAAAACCCCTTAGAGAGTAGGTTTGAAAGCGATTAAACAGAGTTGATTTTTGAGCATTTTTATGGAGAAAATCATGAAAATAACCATGAAGGATAGATTTTATCGGAAACGGACTTCAAGATTCGTGTTCAACACTTTTGAAAAACCCCTTAGAGAGTAGGTTTGAAAGGGATTAAACAGAGTTTATTTTTGAGCAATTTTGAAAAATCGCGAAAATAACCATGAAGGAAGCGTTTTATCGAAAAACGGACTTCAGAATCGTGTTCAGCACCCCGAAAAACCCCTGAGAGAGTAGGTTTGAAAGCGATTAAACAGAGTTGATTTTTGAGCAATTTTGATGAAAAAACGCGAAAATAACCATGAAGGAAGCGTTTTATCGAAAAACGGACTTCAGATTCGTGTTCAGCACCCCGGAAAACCCCTTAGAGGGAAGGTTTGAAAGGGATTAAACAGAGTTGATTTTTGAGCAATTTTGATGAAAAATCGCGAAAATAACCATGAAGGAAGCGTTTTATCGGGAAACGGACTTCAGATTCGTGTTCAGCACCCGAAAAAACCCCTTAGAGTAGGTTTGAAAAGGGATTAAACAGAGTTTATTTATGAGCAATTTTGATGAAAAATCGCGAAAATAACCATGAAGGAAGCGTTTCATCGGGAAACGGGCTTCAGATTCGTGTTCAGCACCCCGAAAAACCCCTTAGAGTAGGTTTGAAAAGTTAAACAGAGTTTATTTTCAGCAATTTTTATGAAAAATCGCGAAAATAACCATGAAGGAAGCGTTTTATCCGGGGAAACGGACTTCAGATTCGTGTTCAGCACCCCGAAATACCCCTTAGAGTAGGTTTGAAAGGGATTAAACAGAGTTTATTTTTGAGCAATTTTTATGAAAAATCGCGAAAATAACCATGAAGGAAGCGTTTTATCGAGAAACGGGCTTCAGATTCGTGTTCAGCATACCGAAAAACCCCTTAGAGAGTAGGTTTGAAAAGGATTAAACAGAGTTTATTTTTTGAGGACATTTTTATGAAAAATCGCGAAAATAACCATGAAGGAAGCGTTTTATCGGGAAACGGACTTCAGATTCGTGTTCAGCACCCCGAAAAACCCCTTAGAGAGTATAGGTTTGAAAGGGATTAAACAGAGTTGATTTTCAGCAATTTTGATGAAAAATCGCGAAAATAACCATGAAGGAAGCGTTTTATCGGGAAACGGACTTCAGATTCGTGTTCAGCACCCCGAAAAACCCCTTAGAGAGTAGGTTTGAAAGGGATTAAACAGGAAGTTTATTTTCAGGAATTTTTAAGAAAAATCGCGAAAATAACCATGAAGGAAGCGTTTTATCGGGAAACGGACTTCAGATTCGTGTTCAGCACCCCGAAATACCCCTTAGAGAGTAGGTTTGAAAGGGATTAAACAGAGTTGATTTTTGAGCAATTTTGATGAAAAATCGCGAAAATAACCATGAAGGAAGCGTTTTATCGGAAACGGGCTTCAGATTCGTGTTCAGCACCCCGAAAAACCCCTTAGAGAGTAGGTTTGAAAGGGATTAAACAGAGTTTATTTTTGAGCAATTTTGATGAAAAATCGCGAAAATAACCATGAAGGAAGCGTTTTATCGAGAAACGGACTTCAGATTCGTGTTCAGCACCCCGAAAAACCCCTTAGAGAGTAGGTTTGAAAAGGATTAAACAGAGTTTATTTTTGAGCAATTTTGATGAAAAATCGCGAAAATAACCATGAAGGAAGCGTTTTATCGAGAAACGGACTTCAGATTCGTGTTCAGCACCCCGAAAAACCCCTTAGAGAGTAGGTTTGAAAGGATTAAACAGAGTTTATTTTTGAGCAATTTTGATGAAAAATCGCGAAAATAACCATGAAGGAAGCGTTTTATCGGGAAACGGACTTCAGATTCGTGTTCAGCACCCCGAAAAACCCCTTAGAGAGTAGGTTTGAAAAGGATTAAACAGAGTTTATTTTTGAGCAATTTTGATGAAAAATCGCGAAAATAACCATGAAGGAAGCGTTTTATCGAAAAACGGACTTCAGATTCGTGTTCAGCACCCCGAAAAACCCCTTAGAGAGTAGGTTTGAAAAGGATTAAACAGAGTTTATTTTTGAGCAATTTTGATGAAAAATCGCGAAAATAACCATGAAGGAAGCGTTTTATCGAAAAACGGACTTCAGATTCGTGTTCAGCACCCCGAAAAACCCCTTAGAGAGTAGGTTTGAAAGGGATTAAACAGAGTTTATTTTTGAGCAATTTTGATGAAAAATCGCGAAAATAACCATGAAGGAAGCGTTTTATCGAAAAACGGACTTCAGATTCGTGTTCAGCACCCCGAAAAACCCCTTAGAGAGTAGGTTTGAAAGGATTAAACAGAGTTTATTTTTGAGCAATTTTGATGAAAAATCGCGAAAATAACCATGAAGGAAGCGTTTTATCGAAAAACGGACTTCAGATTCGTGTTCAGCACCCCGAAAAACCCCTTAGAGAGTAGGTTTGAAAAGGATTAAACAGAGTTTATTTTTGAGCAATTTTGATGAAAAATCGCGAAAATAACCATGAAGGAAGCGTTTTATCGAAAAACGGACTTCAGATTCGTGTTCAGCACCCCGAAAAACCCCTTAGAGAGTAGGTTTGAAAGGGATTAAACAGAGTTTATTTTTGAGCAATTTTGATGAAAAATCGCGAAAATAACCATGAAGGAAGCGTTTTATCGAAAACGGACTTCAGATTCGTGTTCAGCACCCCGAAAAACCCCTTAGAGAGTAGGTTTGAAAAGGATTAAACAGAGTTTATTTTTGAGCAATTTTGATGAAAAATCGCGAAAATAACCATGAAGGAAGCGTTTTATCGAGAAACGGACTTCAGATTCGTGTTCAGCACCCCGAAAAACCCCTTAGAGAGTAGGTTTGAAAGGGATTAAACAGAGTTTATTTTTGAGCAATTTTGATGAAAAATCGCGAAAATAACCATGAAGGAAGCGTTTTATCGAAAAACGGACTTCAGATTCGTGTTCAGCACCCCGAAAAACCCCTTAGAGAGTAGGTTTGAAAGGGATTAAACAGAGTTTATTTTTGAGCAATTTTGATGAAAAATCGCGAAAATAACCATGAAGGAAGCGTTTTATCGAAAAACGGACTTCAGATTCGTGTTCAGCACCCCGAAAAACCCCTTAGAGAGTAGGTTTGAAAAGGATTAAACAGAGTTTATTTTTGAGCAATTTTGATGAAAAATCGCGAAAATAACCATGAAGGAAGCGTTTTATCGAAAAACGGACTTCAGATTCGTGTTCAGCACCCCGAAAAACCCCTTAGAGAGTAGGTTTGAAAGGATTAAACAGAGTTTATTTTTGAGCAATTTTGATGAAAAATCGCGAAAATAACCATGAAGGAAGCGTTTTATCGAAAAACGGACTTCAGATTCGTGTTCAGCACCCCGAAAAACCCCTTAGAGAGTAGGTTTGAAAGGGATTAAACAGAGTTTATTTTTGAGCAATTTTGATGAAAAATCGCGAAAATAACCATGAAGGAAGCGTTTTATCGAAAACGGACTTCAGATTCGTGTTCAGCACCCCGAAAAACCCCTTAGAGAGTAGGTTTGAAAGGGATTAAACAGAGTTTATTTTTGAGCAATTTTGATGAAAAATCGCGAAAATAACCATGAAGGAAGCGTTTTATCGAAAAACGGACTTCAGATTCGTGTTCAGCACCCCGAAAAACCCCTTAGAGAGTAGGTTTGAAAAGGATTAAACAGAGTTTATTTTTGAGCAATTTTGATGAAAAATCGCGAAAATAACCATGAAGGAAGCGTTTTATCGAAAAACGGACTTCAGATTCGTGTTCAGCACCCCGAAAAACCCCTTAGAGAGTAGGTTTGAAAGGATTAAACAGAGTTTATTTTTGAGCAATTTTGATGAAAAATCGCGAAAATAACCATGAAGGAAGCGTTTTATCGAAAACGGACTTCAGATTCGTGTTCAGCACCCCGAAAAACCCCTTAGAGAGTAGGTTTGAAAGGGATTAAACAGAGTTTATTTTTGAGCAATTTTGATGAAAAATCGCGAAAATAACCATGAAGGAAGCGTTTTATCGAAAACGGACTTCAGATTCGTGTTCAGCACCCCGAAAAACCCCTTAGAGAGTAGGTTTGAAAAGGATTAAACAGAGTTTATTTTTGAGCAATTTTGATGAAAAATCGCGAAAATAACCATGAAGGAAGCGTTTTATCGAAAAACGGACTTCAGATTCGTGTTCAGCACCCCGAAAAACCCCTTAGAGAGTAGGTTTGAAAGGATTAAACAGAGTTTATTTTTGAGCAATTTTGATGAAAAATCGCGAAAATAACCATGAAGAAGCGTTTTATCGAAAAACGGACTTCAGATTCGTGTTCAGCACCCCGAAAAACCCCTTAGAGAGTAGGTTTGAAAGGGATTAAACAGAGTTTATTTTTGAGCAATTTTGATGAAAAATCGCGAAAATAACCATGAAGGAAGCGTTTTATCGAAAAACGGACTTCAGATTCGTGTTCAGCACCCCGAAAAACCCCTTAGAGAGTAGGTTTGAAAGGGATTAAACAGAGTTTATTTTTGAGCAATTTTGATGAAAAATCGCGAAAATAACCATGAAGGAAGCGTTTTATCGAAAAACGGACTTCAGATTCGTGTTCAGCACCCCGAAAAACCCCTTAGAGAGTAGGTTTGAAAGGGATTAAACAGAGTTTATTTTTGAGCAATTTTGATGAAAAATCGCGAAAATAACCATGAAGGAAGCGTTTTATCGAAAAACGGACTTCAGATTCGTGTTCAGCACCCCGAAAAACCCCTTAGAGAGTAGGTTTGAAAGGATTAAACAGAGTTTATTTTTGAGCAATTTTGATGAAAAATCGCGAAAATAACCATGAAGGAAGCGTTTTATCGAAAAACGGACTTCAGATTCGTGTTCAGCACCCCGAAAAACCCCTTAGAGAGTAGGTTTGAAAGGGATTAAACAGAGTTTATTTTTGAGCAATTTTGATGAAAAATCGCGAAAATAACCATGAAGGAAGCGTTTTATCGAAAAACGGACTTCAGATTCGTGTTCAGCACCCCGAAAAACCCCTTAGAGAGTAGGTTTGAAAGGGATTAAACAGAGTTTATTTTTGAGCAATTTTGATGAAAAATCGCGAAAATAACCATGAAGGAAGCGTTTTATCGAAAAACGGACTTCAGATTCGTGTTCAGCACCCCGAAAAACCCCTTAGAGAGTAGGTTTGAAAAGGATTAAACAGAGTTTATTTTTGAGCAATTTTGATGAAAAATCGCGAAAATAACCATGAAGGAAGCGTTTTATCGAAAAACGGACTTCAGATTCGTGTTCAGCACCCCGAAAAACCCCTTAGAGAGTAGGTTTGAAAGGATTAAACAGAGTTTATTTTTGAGCAATTTTGATGAAAAATCGCGAAAATAACCATGAAGGAAGCGTTTTATCGAAAAACGGACTTCAGATTCGTGTTCAGCACCCCGAAAAACCCCTTAGAGAGTAGGTTTGAAAGGGATTAAACAGAGTTTATTTTTGAGCAATTTTGATGAAAAATCGCGAAAATAACCATGAAGGAAGCGTTTTATCGAAAAACGGACTTCAGATTCGTGTTCAGCACCCCGAAAAACCCCTTAGAGAGTAGGTTTGAAAGGGATTAAACAGAGTTTATTTTTGAGCAATTTTGATGAAAAATCGCGAAAATAACCATGAAGGAAGCGTTTTATCGAAAAACGGACTTCAGATTCGTGTTCAGCACCCCGAAAAACCCCTTAGAGAGTAGGTTTGAAAGGGATTAAACAGAGTTTATTTTTGAGCAATTTTGATGAAAAATCGCGAAAATAACCATGAAGGAAGCGTTTTATCGAAAAACGGACTTCAGATTCGTGTTCAGCACCCCGAAAAACCCCTTAGAGAGTAGGTTTGAAAGGGATTAAACAGAGTTTATTTTTGAGCAATTTTGATGAAAAATCGCGAAAATAACCATGAAGGAAGCGTTTTATCGAAAAACGGACTTCAGATTCGTGTTCAGCACCCCGAAAAACCCCTTAGAGAGTAGGTTTGAAAGGATTAAACAGAGTTTATTTTTGAGCAATTTTGATGAAAAATCGCGAAAATAACCATGAAGGAAGCGTTTTATCGAAAAACGGACTTCAGATTCGTGTTCAGCACCCCGAAAAACCCCTTAGAGAGTAGGTTTGAAAGGATTAAACAGAGTTTATTTTTGAGCAATTTTGATGAAAAATCGCGAAAATAACCATGAAGGAAGCGTTTTATCGAGAAACGGACTTCAGATTCGTGTTCAGCACCCCGAAAAACCCCTTAGAGAGTAGGTTTGAAGGGATTAAACAGAGTTTATTTTTGAGCAATTTTGATGAAAAATCGCGAAAATAACCATGAAGGAAGCGTTTTATCGAAAAACGGACTTCAGATTCGTGTTCAGCACCCCGAAAAACCCCTTAGAGAGTAGGTTTGAAAGGGATTAAACAGAGTTTATTTTTGAGCAATTTTGATGAAAAATCGCGAAAATAACCATGAAGGAAGCGTTTTATCGAAAAACGGACTTCAGATTCGTGTTCAGCACCCCGAAAAACCCCTTAGAGTAGGTTTGAAAGGATTAAACAGAGTTTATTTTTGAGCAATTTTGATGAAAAATCGCGAAAATAACCATGAAGGAAGCGTTTTATCGAAAAACGGACTTCAGATTCGTGTTCAGCACCCCGAAAAACCCCTTAGAGAGTAGGTTTGAAAGGATTAAACAGAGTTTATTTTTGAGCAATTTTGATGAAAAATCGCGAAAATAACCATGAAGGAAGCGTTTTATCGAAAAACGGACTTCAGATTCGTGTTCAGCACCCCGAAAAACCCCTTAGAGAGTAGGTTTGAAAGGATTAAACAGAGTTTATTTTTGAGCAATTTTGATGAAAAATCGCGAAAATAACCATGAAGGAAGCGTTTTATCGAAAAACGGACTTCAGATTCGTGTTCAGCACCCCGAAAAACCCCTTAGAGAGTAGGTTTGAAAGGGATTAAACAGAGTTTATTTTTGAGCAATTTTGATGAAAAATCGCGAAAATAACCATGAAGGAAGCGTTTTATCGAAAACGGACTTCAGATTCGTGTTCAGCACCCCGAAAAACCCCTTAGAGAGTAGGTTTGAAAGGATTAAACAGAGTTTATTTTTGAGCAATTTTGATGAAAAATCGCGAAAATAACCATGAAGGAAGCGTTTTATCGAAAAACGGACTTCAGATTCGTGTTCAGCACCCCGAAAAACCCCTTAGAGAGTAGGTTTGAAAGGGATTAAACAGAGTTTATTTTTGAGCAATTTTGATGAAAAATCGCGAAAATAACCATGAAGGAAGCGTTTTATCGAAAAACGGACTTCAGATTCGTGTTCAGCACCCCGAAAAACCCCTTAGAGAGTAGGTTTGAAAGGATTAAACAGAGTTTATTTTTGAGCAATTTTGATGAAAAATCGCGAAAATAACCATGAAGGAAGCGTTTTATCGAAAACGGACTTCAGATTCGTGTTCAGCACCCCGAAAAACCCCTTAGAGAGTAGGTTTGAAAGGGATTAAACAGAGTTTATTTTTGAGCAATTTTGATGAAAAATCGCGAAAATAACCATGAAGGAAGCGTTTTATCGAAAAACGGACTTCAGATTCGTGTTCAGCACCCCGAAAAACCCCTTAGAGAGTAGGTTTGAAAGGATTAAACAGAGTTTATTTTTGAGCAATTTTGATGAAAAATCGCGAAAATAACCATGAAGGAAGCGTTTTATCGAAAAACGGACTTCAGATTCGTGTTCAGCACCCCGAAAAACCCCTTAGAGAGTAGGTTTGAAAGGGATTAAACAGAGTTTATTTTTGAGCAATTTTGATGAAAAATCGCGAAAATAACCATGAAGGAAGCGTTTTATCGAAAAACGGACTTCAGATTCGTGTTCAGCACCCCGAAAAACCCCTTAGAGAGTAGGTTTGAAAGGATTAAACAGAGTTTATTTTTGAGCAATTTTGATGAAAAATCGCGAAAATAACCATGAAGGAAGCGTTTTATCGAAAAACGGACTTCAGATTCGTGTTCAGCACCCCGAAAAACCCCTTAGAGAGTAGGTTTGAAAGGATTAAACAGAGTTTATTTTTGAGCAATTTTGATGAAAAATCGCGAAAATAACCATGAAGGAAGCGTTTTATCGAAAAACGGACTTCAGATTCGTGTTCAGCACCCCGAAAAACCCCTTAGAGAGTAGGTTTGAAAGGATTAAACAGAGTTTATTTTTGAGCAATTTTGATGAAAAATCGCGAAAATAACCATGAAGGAAGCGTTTTATCGAAAAACGGACTTCAGATTCGTGTTCAGCACCCCGAAAAACCCCTTAGAGAGTAGGTTTGAAAGGGATTAAACAGAGTTTATTTTTGAGCAATTTTGATGAAAAATCGCGAAAATAACCATGAAGGAAGCGTTTTATCGAAAAACGGACTTCAGATTCGTGTTCAGCACCCCGAAAAACCCCTTAGAGAGTAGGTTTGAAAAGGATTAAACAGAGTTTATTTTTGAGCAATTTTGATGAAAAATCGCGAAAATAACCATGAAGGAAGCGTTTTATCGAAAAACGGACTTCAGATTCGTGTTCAGCACCCCGAAAAACCCCTTAGAGAGTAGGTTTGAAAGGGATTAAACAGAGTTTATTTTTGAGCAATTTTGATGAAAAATCGCGAAAATAACCATGAAGGAAGCGTTTTATCGAAAAACGGACTTCAGATTCGTGTTCAGCACCCCGAAAAACCCCTTAGAGAGTAGGTTTGAAAGGGATTAAACAGAGTTTATTTTTGAGCAATTTTGATGAAAAATCGCGAAAATAACCATGAAGGAAGCGTTTTATCGAAAAACGGACTTCAGATTCGTGTTCAGCACCCCGAAAAACCCCTTAGAGAGTAGGTTTGAAAGGGATTAAACAGAGTTTATTTTTGAGCAATTTTGATGAAAAATCGCGAAAATAACCATGAAGGAAGCGTTTTATCGAAAAACGGACTTCAGATTCGTGTTCAGCACCCCGAAAAACCCCTTAGAGAGTAGGTTTGAAAGGGATTAAACAGAGTTTATTTTTGAGCAATTTTGATGAAAAATCGCGAAAATAACCATGAAGGAAGCGTTTTATCGAAAAACGGACTTCAGATTCGTGTTCAGCACCCCGAAAAACCCCTTAGAGAGTAGGTTTGAAAGGATTAAACAGAGTTTATTTTTGAGCAATTTTGATGAAAAATCGCGAAAATAACCATGAAGGAAGCGTTTTATCGAAAAACGGACTTCAGATTCGTGTTCAGCACCCCGAAAAACCCCTTAGAGAGTAGGTTTGAAAGGGATTAAACAGAGTTTATTTTTGAGCAATTTTGATGAAAAATCGCGAAAATAACCATGAAGGAAGCGTTTTATCGAAAAACGGACTTCAGATTCGTGTTCAGCACCCCGAAAAACCCCTTAGAGAGTAGGTTTGAAAGGGATTAAACAGAGTTTATTTTTGAGCAATTTTGATGAAAAATCGCGAAAATAACCATGAAGGAAGCGTTTTATCGAAAAACGGACTTCAGATTCGTGTTCAGCACCCCGAAAAACCCCTTAGAGAGTAGGTTTGAAAGGGATTAAACAGAGTTTATTTTTGAGCAATTTTGATGAAAAATCGCGAAAATAACCATGAAGGAAGCGTTTTATCGAAAAACGGACTTCAGATTCGTGTTCAGCACCCCGAAAAACCCCTTAGAGAGTAGGTTTGAAAGGATTAAACAGAGTTTATTTTTGAGCAATTTTGATGAAAAATCGCGAAAATAACCATGAAGGAAGCGTTTTATCGAAAAACGGACTTCAGATTCGTGTTCAGCACCCCGAAAAACCCCTTAGAGAGTAGGTTTGAAAGGGATTAAACAGAGTTTATTTTTGAGCAATTTTGATGAAAAATCGCGAAAATAACCATGAAGGAAGCGTTTTATCGAAAAACGGACTTCAGATTCGTGTTCAGCACCCCGAAAAACCCCTTAGAGAGTAGGTTTGAAAGGGATTAAACAGAGTTTATTTTTGAGCAATTTTGATGAAAAATCGCGAAAATAACCATGAAGGAAGCGTTTTATCGAAAAACGGACTTCAGATTCGTGTTCAGCACCCCGAAAAACCCCTTAGAGAGTAGGTTTGAAAGGGATTAAACAGAGTTTATTTTTGAGCAATTTTGATGAAAAATCGCGAAAATAACCATGAAGGAAGCGTTTTATCGAAAACGGACTTCAGATTCGTGTTCAGCACCCCGAAAAACCCCTTAGAGAGTAGGTTTGAAAGGGATTAAACAGAGTTTATTTTTGAGCAATTTTGATGAAAAATCGCGAAAATAACCATGAAGGAAGCGTTTTATCGAAAAACGGACTTCAGATTCGTGTTCAGCACCCCGAAAAACCCCTTAGAGAGTAGGTTTGAAAGGATTAAACAGAGTTTATTTTTGAGCAATTTTGATGAAAAATCGCGAAAATAACCATGAAGGAAGCGTTTTATCGAAAAACGGACTTCAGATTCGTGTTCAGCACCCCGAAAAACCCCTTAGAGAGTAGGTTTGAAAAGGATTAAACAGAGTTTATTTTTGAGCAATTTTGATGAAAAATCGCGAAAATAACCATGAAGGAAGCGTTTTATCGAAAAACGGACTTCAGATTCGTGTTCAGCACCCCGAAAAACCCCTTAGAGAGTAGGTTTGAAAGGGATTAAACAGAGTTTATTTTTGAGCAATTTTGATGAAAAATCGCGAAAATAACCATGAAGGAAGCGTTTTATCGAAAAACGGACTTCAGATTCGTGTTCAGCACCCCGAAAAACCCCTTAGAGAGTAGGTTTGAAAGGGATTAAACAGAGTTTATTTTTGAGCAATTTTGATGAAAAATCGCGAAAATAACCATGAAGGAAGCGTTTTATCGAAAAACGGACTTCAGATTCGTGTTCAGCACCCCGAAAAACCCCTTAGAGAGTAGGTTTGAAAGGATTAAACAGAGTTTATTTTTGAGCAATTTTGATGAAAAATCGCGAAAATAACCATGAAGGAAGCGTTTTATCGAAAAACGGACTTCAGATTCGTGTTCAGCACCCCGAAAAACCCCTTAGAGAGTAGGTTTGAAAGGGATTAAACAGAGTTTATTTTTGAGCAATTTTGATGAAAAATCGCGAAAATAACCATGAAGGAAGCGTTTTATCGAGAAACGGACTTCAGATTCGTGTTCAGCACCCCGAAAAACCCCTTAGAGAGTAGGTTTGAAAAGGATTAAACAGAGTTTATTTTTGAGCAATTTTGATGAAAAATCGCGAAAATAACCATGAAGGAAGCGTTTTATCGGGAAACGGACTTCAGATTCGTGTTCAGCACCCCGAAAAACCCCTTAGAGAGTAGGTTTGAAAGGGATTAAACAGAGTTTATTTTTGAGCAATTTTGATGAAAAATCGCGAAAATAACCATGAAGGAAGCGTTTTATCGAGAAACGGACTTCAGATTCGTGTTCAGCACCCCGAAAAACCCCTTAGAGAGTAGGTTTGAAAGGGATTAAACAGAGTTTATTTTTGAGCAATTTTGATGAAAAATCGCGAAAATAACCATGAAGGAAGCGTTTTATCGAAAAACGGACTTCAGATTCGTGTTCAGCACCCCGAAAAACCCCTTAGAGAGTAGGTTTGAAAAGGATTAAACAGAGTTTATTTTTGAGCAATTTTGATGAAAAATCGCGAAAATAACCATGAAGGAAGCGTTTTATCGAAAAACGGGCTTCAGATTCGTGTTCAGCACCCCGAAAAACCCCTTAGAGAGTAGGTTTGAAAGGGATTAAACAGAGTTTATTTTTGAGCAATTTTGATGAAAAATCGCGAAAATAACCATGAAGGAAGCGTTTTATCGAAACGGACTTCAGATTCGTGTTCAGCACCCCGAAAAACCCCTTAGAGAGTAGGTTTGAAAAGGATTAAACAGAGTTTATTTTTGAGCAATTTTGATGAAAAATCGCGAAAATAACCATGAAGGAAGCGTTTTATCGAAAAACGGACTTCAGATTCGTGTTCAGCACCCCGAAAAACCCCTTAGAGAGTAGGTTTGAAAAGGATTAAACAGAGTTTATTTTTGAGCAATTTTGATGAAAAATCGCGAAAATAACCATGAAGGAAGCGTTTTATCGAAAACGGACTTCAGATTCGTGTTCAGCACCCCGAAAAACCCCTTAGAGAGTAGGTTTGAAAAGGATTAAACAGAGTTTATTTTTGAGCAATTTTGATGAAAAATCGCGAAAATAACCATGAAGGAAGCGTTTTATCGGAAACGGGCTTCAGATTCGTGTTCAGCACCCCGAAAAACCCCTTAGAGAGTAGGTTTGAAAGGGATTAAACAGAGTTTATTTTTGAGCAATTTTGATGAAAAATCGCGAAAATAACCATGAAGGAAGCGTTTTATCGAGAAACGGACTTCAGATTCGTGTTCAGCACCCCGAAAAACCCCTTAGAGAGTAGGTTTGAAAAGGATTAAACAGAGTTTATTTTTGAGCAATTTTGATGAAAAATCGCGAAAATAACCATGAAGGAAGCGTTTTATCGAAAAACGGGCTTCAGATTCGTGTTCAGCACCCCGAAAAACCCCTTAGAGAGTAGGTTTGAAAGGGATTAAACAGAGTTTATTTTTGAGCAATTTTGATGAAAAATCGCGAAAATAACCATGAAGGAAGCGTTTTATCGAGAAACGGACTTCAGATTCGTGTTCAGCACCCCGAAAAACCCCTTAGAGAGTAGGTTTGAAAGGGATTAAACAGAGTTTATTTTTGAGCAATTTTGATGAAAAATCGCGAAAATAACCATGAAGGAAGCGTTTTATCGAAAAACGGACTTCAGATTCGTGTTCAGCACCGAAAAACCCCTTAGAGAGTAGGTTTGAAAAGGATTAAACAGAGTTTATTTTTGAGCAATTTTGATGAAAAATCGCGAAAATAACCATGAAGGAAGCGTTTTATCGAAAAACGGGCTTCAGATTCGTGTTCAGCACCCCGAAAAACCCCTTAGAGAGTAGGTTTGAAAGGGATTAAACAGAGTTTATTTTTGAGCAATTTTGATGAAAAATCGCGAAAATAACCATGAAGGAAGCGTTTTATCGAAAAACGGACTTCAGATTCGTGTTCAGCACCCCGAAAAACCCCTTAGAGAGTAGGTTTGAAAGGGATTAAACAGAGTTTATTTTTGAGCAATTTTGATGAAAAATCGCGAAAATAACCATGAAGGAAGCGTTTTATCGAAAAACGGACTTCAGATTCGTGTTCAGCACCCCGAAAAACCCCTTAGAGAGTAGGTTTGAAAGGGATTAAACAGAGTTTATTTTTGAGCAATTTTGATGAAAAATCGCGAAAATAACCATGAAGGAAGCTTATCGAAAAACGGACTTCAGATTCGTGTTCAGCACCCCGAAAAACCCCTTAGAGAGTAGGTTTGAAAGGGATTAAACAGAGTTTATTTTTGAGCAATTTTGATGAAAAATCGCGAAAATAACCATGAAGGAAGCGTTTTATCGGGAAACGGACTTCAGATTCGTGTTCAGCACCCCGAAAAACCCCTTAGAGAGTAGGTTTGAAAAGGATTAAACAGAGTTTATTTTTGAGCAATTTTGATGAAAAATCGCGAAAATAACCATGAAGGAAGCGTTTTATCGAAAACGGACTTCAGATTCGTGTTCAGCACCCCGAAAAACCCCTTAGAGAGTAGGTTTGAAAAGGATTAAACAGAGTTTATTTTTGAGCAATTTTGATGAAAAATCGCGAAAATAACCATGAAGGAAGCGTTTTATCGAAACGGGCTTCAGATTCGTGTTCAGCACCCCGAAAAACCCCTTAGAGAGTAGGTTTGAAAGGGATTAAACAGAGTTTATTTTTGAGCAATTTTGATGAAAAATCGCGAAAATAACCATGAAGGAAGCGTTTTATCGAAAACGGACTTCAGATTCGTGTTCAGCACCCCGAAAAACCCCTTAGAGAGTAGGTTTGAAAAGGATTAAACAGAGTTTATTTTTGAGCAATTTTGATGAAAAATCGCGAAAATAACCATGAAGGAAGCGTTTTATCGGGAAACGGACTTCAGATTCGTGTTCAGCACCCCGAAAAACCCCTTAGAGAGTAGGTTTGAAAAGGATTAAACAGAGTTTATTTTTGAGCAATTTTGATGAAAAATCGCGAAAATAACCATGAAGGAAGCGTTTTATCGGAAAACGGACTTCAGATTCGGGTGCAGCACCCCGAAAAACCCCTTAGAGTAGGTTTGAAAAGGATTAAACAGAGTTTATTTTTGAGCAATTTTGATGAAAAATCGCGAAAATAACCATGAAGGAAGCGTTTTATCGAAAAACGGGCTTCAGATTCGTGTTCAGCACCCCGAAAAACCCCTTAGAGAGTAGGTTTGAAAGGGATTAAACAGAGTTTATTTTTGAGCATTTTTTATGAAAAATCGCGAAAATAACCATGAAGGAAGCGTTTTATCGAGAAACGGACTTCAGATTCGTGTTCAGCACCCCGAAAAACCCCTTAGAGAGTAGGTTTGAAAAGGATTAAACAGAGTTTATTTTTGAGCAATTTTGATGAAAAATCGCGAAAATAACCATGAAGGAAGCGTTTTATCGAAAAACGGACTTCAGATTCGTGTTCAGCACCCCGAAAAACCCCTTAGAGAGTAGGTTTGAAAGGGATTAAACAGAGTTTATTTTTGAGCAATTTTGATGAAAAATCGCGAAAATAACCATGAAGGAAGCGTTTTATCGAGAAACGGACTTCAGATTCGTGTTCAGCACCCCGAAAAACCCCTTAGAGAGTAGGTTTGAAAGCGATTAAACAGAGTTAATTTTTGAGCAATTTTGATGAAAAAACGCGAAAATAACCGTGAAGGAAGCGTTTTATCGAAAAAAGGACTTCAGATTCGTGTTCAGCACCCCGAAAAAACCCCTTAGAGAGTAGGTTTGAAAGCGATTAAACAGAGTTAATTTTTTGAGCAATTTTGATGAAAAAAACGCGAAAATAACCATGAAGGAAGCGTTTTATCGAAAAACGGACTTCAGATTCGTGTTCAGCACCCCGAAAACCCCTTAGAGAGTAGGTTTGAAAGCGATTAAACAGAGATAATTTTTGAGCAATTTTGATGAAAAAACGCGAAAATAACCATGAAGGAAGCGTTTTATCGAAAAACGGACTTCAGATTCGTGTTCAGCACCCCGAAAAACCCCTTAGAGAGTAGGTTTGAAAGGGATTAAACAGAGTTAATTTTTGAGCAATTTTGATGAAAAATCGCGAAAATAACGACGAAGGAAGCGTTTTATCGAAAAACGGACTTCGAATTCGTGTTCAGCACCCCGAAAAACCCCTCAGAGAGTAGGTTTGAAAGCGATTAAACAGAGATAATTTTTGAGCAATTTTGATGAAAAATCGCGAAAATAACCATGAAGGAAGCGTTTTATCGAAAAACGGACTTCAGATTCGTGTTCAGCACCCCGAAAAACCCCTTAGAGAGTAGGTTTGAAAGCGATTAAACAGAGTTAATTTTTGAGCAATTTGATGAAAATCGCGAAAATAACCATGAAGGAAGCGTTTTATCGAAAAACGGACTTCAGATTCGTGTTCAGCACCCGAAAACCCCTTAGAGAGTAGGTTTGAAAGGATTAAACAGAGTTAATTTTTGAGCAATTTTGATGAAAAATCGCGAAAATAACCATGAAGGAAGCGTTTTATCGAAAAACGGACTTCGAATTCGTGTTCGGCACCCCGAAAAACCCCTTAGAGAGTAGGTTTGAAAGTGATTAAACAGAGTTAATTTTTGCGCAATTTTGATGAAAAAACGCGAAAATAACCATGAAGGAAGCGTTTTACCGAAAAACGGACTTCAGAATTCGTGTTCAGCATCCCGAAAAACCCCTTAGAGAGTAGGTTTGAAAGGGATAAAACAGAGTTAATTTTTGAGCAATTTTGATGAAAAATCGAGAAAATAACCATGAAGGAAGCGTTTTATCGAAAAACGGACTTCGAATTCGTGTTCAGCACCCCGAAAAACCCCTTAGAGAGTAGGTTTGAAAGGGATTAAACAGTGTTAATTTTTGAGCAATTTTGATGAAAAATCGCGAAAATAACCATGAAGGAAGCGTTTTATCGAAAAACGGACTTCGAATTCGTGTTCAGCACCCCGAAAACCCCTTAGAGAGTAGGTTTGAAAGCAATTAAACAGAGATAATTTTTGAGCAATTTTGATGAAAAATCGCGAAAATAACCAGAAGGAAGCGTTTTATCGAAAACGGACTTCAGATTCGTGTTCAGCACCCCGAAAAACCCCTTAGAGAGTAGGTTTGAAAGGGATTAAACAGAGTTAAATTTTTGAGCAATTTTGATGAAAAAACGCGAAAATAACCATGAAGGAAGCGTTTTATCGAAAAACGGACTTCAGATTCGTGTTCAGCACCCCGAAAAACCCCTTAGAGAGTAGGTTTGAAAGGGATTAAAACAGATAATTTTTGAGCAATTTTGATGAAAAAACGCGAAAATAACCATGAAGGAAGCGTTTTATCGAAAAACGGACTTCAGATTCGTGTTCAGCACCCCGGAAAACCCTTAGAGAGTAGGTTTGAAAGGGATTAAACAGAGATAATTTTTGAGCAATTTTGATGAAAAAAAATCGCGAAAATAACCATGAAGGAAGCGTTTTATCGAAAACGGACTTCAGATTCGTGTTCAGCACCCCGAAAACCCCTTAGAGAGTAGGTTTGAAAGCGATTAAACAGAGTTAATTTTTGAGCAATTTTGATGAAAAATCGCGAAAATAACCATGAAGGAAGCGTTTTATCGAAAAACGGACTTCAGATTCGTGTTCAGCACCCCCGAAAACCCTTAGAGAGTAGGTTTGAAAGGGATTAAACAGAGTTAATTTTTGAGCAATTTTGATGAAAAATCGAGAAAATAACCATGAAGGAAGCGTTTTATCGAAAAAAGGACTTCAGATTCGTGTTCAGCACCCCGAAAAACCCCTTAGAAAGTAGGTTTGAAAGCGATTAAACAGAGTTAATTTTTGAGCAATTTTGATGAAAAAACGAGAAAATAACCATGAAGGAAGCGTTTTATCGAAAAAAGGACTTCAGATTCGTGTTCAGCACCCTGAAAAACCCCTTAGAGAGTAGGTTTGAAAAGGATTAAACAGAGATAATTTTTGAGCAATTTTGATGAAAAATCGCGAAAATAACCATGAAGGAAGCGTTTTATCGAAAAACGGACTTCAGATTCGTGTTCAGCACCCCGAAAACCCCTTAGAGAGTAGGTTTGAAAGGGATTAAACAGAGATAATTTTTGAGCAATTTTGATGAAAAATCGCGAAAATAACCATGAAGGAAGCGTTTTATCGAAAAACGGACTTCAGATTCGTGTTCAGCACCCGAAAAACCCCTTGAGAGTAGGTTTGAAAGCGATTAAACAGAGATAATTTTTGAGCAATTGATGAAAAATCGAGAAATAACCATGAAGGAAGCGTTTTATCGAAAAAACGGACTTCGAATTCGTGTTCAGCATCCCGAAAAACCCCTTAGAGAGTAGGTTTGAAAGGGATTAAACAGAGTTAATTTTTTAGCAATTTTGATGAAAAATCGCGAAAATAACCATGAAGGAAGCGTTTTATCGAAACGGACTTCGAATTCGTGTTCAGCACCCCGAAAAACCCCTTAGAGAGTAGGTTTGAAAGGGATTAAACAGAGATAATTTTTGAGCAATTTTGATGAAAAATCGCGAAAATAACTATGAAGGAAGCGTTTTATCGAAAAACGGACTTCAGATTCGTGTTCAGCACCCCGAAAAACCCCTTGGAGAGTAGGTTTGAAAGGGATTAAACAGAGATAATTTTTGAGCAATTTTGATGAAAAATCGAGAAAATAACCATGAAGGAAGCGTTTTATCGGAAAACGGACTTCAGATTCGTGTTCAGCACCCCCGAAAAACCCCTTAGAGAGTAGGTTTGAAAGGGATTAAACAGAGATAATTTTTGAGCAATTTTGATGAAAAATCGCGAAAATAACCATGAAGGAAGCGTTTTATCGAAAAACGGACTTCAGATTCGTGTTCAGCACCCCGGAAAACCCCTTAGAGAGTAGGTTTGAAAGCGATTAAACAGAGTTAATTTTTGAGCAATTTGATGAAAAAAACGCGAAAATAACCATGAAGGAAGCGTTTTATCGAAAAACGGACTTTCAGATTCGTGTTCAGCACCGAAAACCCCTTAGAGAGTAGGTTTGAAAGCGATTAAACATAGTTAATTTTTGAGCAATTTTGATGAAAAAACGCGAAAATAACCATGAAGGGAAGCGTTTTATCGAAAAACGGACTTCAGATTCGTGTTCAGCACCCCGAAAAACCCCTTTAGAGAGTAGGTTTGAAAGCGATTAAACAGAGTTTATTTTTGAGCAATTTTGATGAAAAAACGCGAAAATAACCATGAAGGAAGCGTTTTATCGGAAAACGGACTTCGAATTCGTGTTCAGCACCCTGAAAAACCCCTTTAGAGAGTAGGTTTGAAAAGGATTAAACAGAGATAATTTTTGAGCAATTTTGATGAAAAAACGCGAAAATAACCATGAAGGAAGCGTTTTATCGAAAAACGGACTTCAGATTCGTGTTCAGCACCCCGAAAACCCCTTTTTTTAGTAGGTTTGAAAGCGATTAAACAGAGATAATTTTTGAGCAATTTTGATGAAAAACGCGAAAATAACCATGAAGGAAGCGTTTTATCGAAAAACGGACTTCAGATTCGTGTTCAGCACCCCGAAAAACCCCTTAGAGAGTAGGTTTGAAAGGGATTAAACAGAGATAATTTTTGAGCAATTTGATGAAAAATCGCGAAAATAACCATGAAGGAAGCGTTTTATCGAAAAACGGACTTCAGATTCGTGTTCAGCACCGAAAACCCCTTAGAGAGTAGGTTTGAAAGGGATTAAACAGAGATAATTTTTGAGCAATTTTGATGAAAAATCGCGAAAATAATCATGAAGGAAGCGTTTTATCGAAAAACGGACTTCAGATTCGTGTTCAGCACCCGAAAAACCCCTTAGAGAGTAGGTTTGAAAGGGATTAAACAGAGATAATTTTTGAGCAATTTTGATGAAAAATCGCGAAAATAACCATGAAGGAAGCGTTTTATCGAAAAACGGACTTCAGAATCGTGTTCAGCACCCCGAAAAACCCCTTATAGAGTAGGTTTGAAAGCGATTAAACAGAGTTAATTTTTGAGCAATTTTGATGAAAAAACGCGAAAATAACCATGAAGGAAGCGTCTTATCGAAAAACGGACTTCAGATTCGTGTTCAGCACCCCGAAAAACCCCTTAGAGAGTAGGTTTGAAAGGGATTAAACAGAGATAATTTTGAGCAATTTGATGAAAAATCGCGAAAATAACCATGAAGGAAGCGTTTTATCGAAAAACGGACTTCGAATTCGTGTTCAGCATCCCGAAAACCCCTTAGAGAGTAGGTTTGAAAGGGATTAAACAGAGATAATTTTTGAGCAATTTTGATGAAAAATCGCGAAAATAACCATGAAGGAAGCGTTTTATCGAAAAACGGACTGAATTCAAAGTTCAGTACCCCGAAAAACCCTTTAGAGAGTAGGTTTGAAAGGGATTAAACAGAGTTTATTTTTGAGCATTTTTGATGGAAAATCGCGAAAATAACCATGAAGGAAGCGTTTTATCGGGAAACATCCATCAGATTCGTGTTCAGCACCCCGAAAACCCTTAGAGAGTAGGTTTGAAAAGGATTAAACAGAGTTTATTTTTCAGCAATTTTGATGAAAAATCGCGAAAATAACCATGAAGGAAGCGTTTTATCGAGAAACGGACTTCAGATTCGGGTTCAGCACCTCGGAAAACCCCTTAGAGAGTAGGTTTGAAAGGGATTAAACAGAGTTTATTTTTTGAGCTTTTTTGATGAAAAATCGCGAAAATAACCATGAAGGAAGCGTTTTATCGAGAAACGGACTTCAGATTCGTGTTCAGCACCCCGACAAACCCCTTACAGAGTAGGTTTGAAAAGGGATTAAACAGAGTTTATTTTTGAGCAATTTTGATGAAAAATCGCGAAAATAACCATGAAGGAAGCGTTTTATCGGGAAACGGACCTCAGATTCGTGTTCAGCACCTCGAAAAACCCCTTAGAGAGTAGGTTTGAAAGGGATTAAACAGAGTTTATTTTTGAGCATTTTTTATGGAAAATCGCGAAAATAACCATGAAGGAAGCGTTTTATCGGGAAACGGACTTCAGATTCGTGTTCAGCACCCCGAAAAACCCCTTAGAGAGTAGGTTTGAAAAGGATTAAACAGAGTTTATTTTTGAGCAATTTTGATGAAAAATCGCGAAAATAACCATGAAGGAAGCGTTTTATCGAAAAACGGACTTCAGATTCGTGTTCAGCACCCCGAAAAACCCCTTAGAGAGTAGGTTTGAAAGCGATTAAACAGAGTTTATTTTTGAGCAATTTTGATGAAAAATCGCGAAAATAACCATGAAGGAAGCGTTTTATCGAAAAACGGACTTCAGATTCGTGTTCAGCACCCCGAAAAACCCCTTAGAGAGTAGGTTTGAAAGGATTAAACAGAGTTTATTTTTGAGCAATTTTGATGAAAAATCGCGAAAATAACCATGAAGGAAGCGTTTTATCGAAAAACGGACTTCAGATTCGTGTTCAGCACCCCGAAAAACCCCTTAGAGAGTAGGTTTGAAAGGATTAAACAGAGTTTATTTTTGAGCAATTTTGATGAAAAATCGCGAAAATAACCATGAAGGAAGCGTTTTATCGAAAAACGGACTTCAGATTCGTGTTCAGCACCCCGAAAAACCCCTTAGAGAGTAGGTTTGAAAGGATTAAACAGAGTTTATTTTTGAGCAATTTTGATGAAAAATCGCGAAAATAACCATGAAGGAAGCGTTTTATCGAAAAAAGGACTTCAGATTCGTGTTCAGCACCCCGAAAAACCCTTAGAGAGTAGGTTTGAAAGGATTAAACAGAGTTTATTTTTGAGCAATTTTGATGAAAAATCGCGAAAATAACCATGAAGGAAGCGTTTTATCGAAAAACGGACTTCAGATTCGTGTTCAGCACCCCGAAAAACCCCTTAGAGAGTAGGTTTGAAAGGGATTAAACAGAGTTTATTTTTGAGCAATTTTGATGAAAAATCGCGAAAATAACCATGAAGGAAGCGTTTTATCGAAAAAAGGACTTCAGATTCGTGTTCAGCACCCCGAAAAACCCCTTAGAGAGTAGGTTTGAAAGGATTAAACAGAGTTTATTTTTGAGCAATTTTGATGAAAAATCGCGAAAATAACCATGAAGGAAGCGTTTTATCGAAAAACGGACTTCAGATTCGTGTTCAGCACCCCGAAAAACCCCTTAGAGAGTAGGTTTGAAAGCGATTAAACAGAGTTTATTTTTGAGCAATTTTGATGAAAAATCGCGAAAATAACCATGAAGGAAGCGTTTTATCGAAAAACGGACTTCAGATTCGTGTTCAGCACCCCGAAAAACCCCTTAGAGAGTAGGTTTGAAAGGATTAAACAGAGTTTATTTTTGAGCAATTTTGATGAAAAATCGCGAAAATAACCATGAAGGAAGCGTTTTATCGAAAAACGGACTTCAGATTCGTGTTCAGCACCCCGAAAAACCCCTTAGAGAGTAGGTTTGAAAGGATTAAACAGAGTTTATTTTTGAGCAATTTTGATGAAAAATCGCGAAAATAACCATGAAGGAAGCGTTTTATCGAAAACGGACTTCAGATTCGTGTTCAGCACCCCGAAAAACCCCTTAGAGAGTAGGTTTGAAAGCGATTAAACAGAGTTTATTTTTGAGCAATTTTGATGAAAAATCGCGAAAATAACCATGAAGGAAGCGTTTTATCGAGAAACGGACTTCAGATTCGTGTTCAGCACCCCGAAAACCCCTTAGAGAGTAGGTTTGAAAGCGATTAAACAGAGTTTATTTTTGAGCAATTTTGATGAAAAATCGCGAAAATAACCATGAAGGAAGCGTTTTATCGAAAAACGGACTTCAGATTCGTGTTCAGCACCCCGAAAAACCCCTTAGAGAGTAGGTTTGAAAGCGATTAAACAGAGTTTATTTTTGAGCAATTTTGATGAAAAATCGCGAAAATAACCATGAAGGAAGCGTTTTATCGAAAAACGGACTTCAGATTCGTGTTCAGCACCCCGAAAAACCCCTTAGAGAGTAGGTTTGAAAGGATTAAACAGAGTTTATTTTTGAGCAATTTTGATGAAAAATCGCGAAAATAACCATGAAGGAAGCGTTTTATCGAAAACGGACTTCAGATTCGTGTTCAGCACCCCGAAAAACCCCTTAGAGAGTAGGTTTGAAAGGATTAAACAGAGTTTATTTTTGAGCAATTTTGATGAAAAATCGCGAAAATCCATGAAGGAAGCGTTTTATCGAAAAACGGACTTCAGATTCGTGTTCAGCACCCCGAAAAACCCCTTAGAGAGTAGGTTTGAAAGCGATTAAACAGAGTTTATTTTTGAGCAATTTTGATGAAAAATCGCGAAAATAACCATGAAGGAAGCGTTTTATCGAAAAACGGACTTCAGATTCGTGTTCAGCACCCCGAAAAACCCCTTAGAGAGTAGGTTTGAAAGGATTAAACAGAGTTTATTTTTGAGCAATTTTGATGAAAAATCGCGAAAATAACCATGAAGGAAGCGTTTTATCGAAAAACGGACTTCAGATTCGTGTTCAGCACCCCGAAAAACCCCTTAGAGAGTAGGTTTGAAAGCGATTAAACAGAGTTTATTTTTGAGCAATTTTGATGAAAAATCGCGAAAATAACCATGAAGGAAGCGTTTTATCGAAAAACGGACTTCAGATTCGTGTTCAGCACCCCGAAAAACCCCTTAGAGAGTAGGTTTGAAAGCGATTAAACAGAGTTTATTTTTGAGCAATTTTGATGAAAAATCGCGAAAATAACCATGAAGGAAGCGTTTTATCGAAAAACGGACTTCAGATTCGTGTTCAGCACCCCGAAAAACCCCTTAGAGAGTAGGTTTGAAAGCGATTAAACAGAGTTTATTTTTGAGCAATTTTGATGAAAAATCGCGAAAATAACCATGAAGGAAGCGTTTTATCGAAAAACGGACTTCAGATTCGTGTTCAGCACCCCGAAAAACCCCTTAGAGAGTAGGTTTGAAAGCGATTAAACAGAGTTTATTTTTGAGCAATTTTGATGAAAAATCGCGAAAATAACCATGAAGGAAGCGTTTTATCGAAAACGGACTTCAGATTCGTGTTCAGCACCCCGAAAAACCCCTTAGAGAGTAGGTTTGAAAGCGATTAAACAGAGTTTATTTTTGAGCAATTTTGATGAAAAATCGCGAAAATAACCATGAAGGAAGCGTTTTATCGAAAAACGGACTTCAGATTCGTGTTCAGCACCCCGAAAAACCCCTTAGAGAGTAGGTTTGAAAGCGATTAAACAGAGTTTATTTTTGAGCAATTTTGATGAAAAATCGCGAAAATAACCATGAAGGAAGCGTTTTATCGAAAAAAGGACTTCAGATTCGTGTTCAGCACCCCGAAAAACCCCTTAGAGAGTAGGTTTGAAAGGGATTAAACAGAGTTTATTTTTGAGCAATTTTGATGAAAAATCGCGAAAATAACCATGAAGGAAGCGTTTTATCGAAAACGGACTTCAGATTCGTGTTCAGCACCCCGAAAAACCCCTTAGAGAGTAGGTTTGAAAGGATTAAACAGAGTTTATTTTTGAGCAATTTTGATGAAAAATCGCGAAAATAACCATGAAGGAAGCGTTTTATCGAAAAACGGACTTCAGATTCGTGTTCAGCACCCCGAAAAACCCCTTAGAGAGTAGGTTTGAAAGGATTAAACAGAGTTTATTTTTGAGCAATTTTGATGAAAAATCGCGAAAATAACCATGAAGGAAGCGTTTTATCGAAAAACGGACTTCAGATTCGTGTTCAGCACCCCGAAAAACCCTTAGAGAGTAGGTTTGAAAGGGATTAAACAGAGTTTATTTTTGAGCAATTTTGATGAAAAATCGCGAAAATAACCATGAAGGAAGCGTTTTATCGAAAAACGGACTTCAGATTCGTGTTCAGCACCCCGAAAAACCCCTTAGAGAGTAGGTTTGAAAGGGATTAAACAGAGTTTATTTTTGAGCAATTTTGATGAAAAATCGCGAAAATAACCATGAAGGAAGCGTTTTATCGAAAAACGGACTTCAGATTCGTGTTCAGCACCCCGAAAAACCCCTTAGAGAGTAGGTTTGAAAGGATTAAACAGAGTTTATTTTTGAGCAATTTTGATGAAAAATCGCGAAAATAACCATGAAGGAAGCGTTTTATCGAAAACGGACTTCAGATTCGTGTTCAGCACCCCGAAAAACCCCTTAGAGAGTAGGTTTGAAAGGATTAAACAGAGTTTATTTTTGAGCAATTTTGATGAAAAATCGCGAAAATAACCATGAAGGAAGCGTTTTATCGAAAACGGACTTCAGATTCGTGTTCAGCACCCCGAAAAACCCCTTAGAGAGTAGGTTTGAAAGCGATTAAACAGAGTTTATTTTTGAGCAATTTTGATGAAAAATCGCGAAAATAACCATGAAGGAAGCGTTTTATCGAAAAACGGACTTCAGATTCGTGTTCAGCACCCCGAAAAACCCCTTAGAGAGTAGGTTTGAAAGGATTAAACAGAGTTTATTTTTGAGCAATTTTGATGAAAAATCGCGAAAATAACCATGAAGGAAGCGTTTTATCGAAAAACGGACTTCAGATTCGTGTTCAGCACCCCGAAAACCCCTTAGAGAGTAGGTTTGAAAGGATTAAACAGAGTTTATTTTTGAGCAATTTTGATGAAAAATCGCGAAAATAACCATGAAGGAAGCGTTTTATCGAAAAACGGACTTCAGATTCGTGTTCAGCACCCCGAAAAACCCCTTAGAGAGTAGGTTTGAAAGGGATTAAACAGAGTTTATTTTTGAGCAATTTTGATGAAAAATCGCGAAAATAACCATGAAGGAAGCGTTTTATCGAAAAACGGACTTCAGATTCGTGTTCAGCACCCCGAAAAACCCCTTAGAGAGTAGGTTTGAAAGCGATTAAACAGAGTTTATTTTTGAGCAATTTTGATGAAAAATCGCGAAAATAACCATGAAGGAAGCGTTTTATCGAAAAACGGACTTCAGATTCGTGTTCAGCACCCCGAAAAACCCCTTAGAGAGTAGGTTTGAAAGCGATTAAACAGAGTTTATTTTTGAGCAATTTTGATGAAAAATCGCGAAAATAACCATGAAGGAAGCGTTTTATCGAAAAACGGACTTCAGATTCGTGTTCAGCACCCCGAAAAACCCCTTAGAGAGTAGGTTTGAAAGCGATTAAACAGAGTTTATTTTTGAGCAATTTTGATGAAAAATCGCGAAAATAACCATGAAGGAAGCGTTTTATCGAAAAACGGACTTCAGATTCGTGTTCAGCACCCCGAAAAACCCCTTAGAGAGTAGGTTTGAAAGGATTAAACAGAGTTTATTTTTGAGCAATTTTGATGAAAAATCGCGAAAATAACCATGAAGGAAGCGTTTTATCGAAAAACGGACTTCAGATTCGTGTTCAGCACCCCGAAAAACCCCTTAGAGAGTAGGTTTGAAAGGATTAAACAGAGTTTATTTTTGAGCAATTTTGATGAAAAATCGCGAAAATAACCATGAAGGAAGCGTTTTATCGAAAAACGGACTTCAGATTCGTGTTCAGCACCCCGAAAAACCCCTTAGAGAGTAGGTTTGAAAGGGATTAAACAGAGTTTATTTTTGAGCAATTTTGATGAAAAAACGCGAAAATAACCATGAAGGAAGCGTTTTATCGAAAAACGGACTTCAGATTCGTGTTCAGCACCCCGAAAAACCCTTAGAGAGTAGGTTTGAAAGGATTAAACAGAGTTTATTTTTGAGCAATTTTGATGAAAAATCGCGAAAATAACCATGAAGGAAGCGTTTTATCGAAAACGGACTTCAGATTCGTGTTCAGCACCCCGAAAAACCCCTTAGAGAGTAGGTTTGAAAGGATTAAACAGAGTTTATTTTTGAGCAATTTTGATGAAAAATCGCGAAAATAACCATGAAGGAAGCGTTTTATCGAGAAACGGACTTCAGATTCGTGTTCAGCACCCCGAAAAACCCCTTAGAGAGTAGGTTTGAAAGGGATTAAACAGAGTTTATTTTTGAGCAATTTTGATGAAAAATCGCGAAAATAACCATGAAGGAAGCGTTTTATCGAAAAACGGACTTCAGATTCGTGTTCAGCACCCCGAAAAACCCCTTAGAGAGTAGGTTTGAAAGGGATTAAACAGAGTTTATTTTTGAGCAATTTTGATGAAAAATCGCGAAAATAACCATGAAGGAAGCGTTTTATCGAAAACGGACTTCAGATTCGTGTTCAGCACCCCGAAAAACCCTTAGAGAGTAGGTTTGAAAGGATTAAACAGAGTTTATTTTTGAGCAATTTTGATGAAAAATCGCGAAAATAACCATGAAGGAAGCGTTTTATCGAAAAACGGACTTCAGATTCGTGTTCAGCACCCCGAAAAACCCCTTAGAGAGTAGGTTTGAAAGGGATTAAACAGAGTTTATTTTTGAGCAATTTTGATGAAAAATCGCGAAAATAACCATGAAGGAAGCGTTTTATCGAAAAACGGACTTCAGATTCGTGTTCAGCACCCCGAAAAACCCCTTAGAGAGTAGGTTTGAAAGGGATTAAACAGAGTTTATTTTTGAGCAATTTTGATGAAAAATCGCGAAAATAACCATGAAGGAAGCGTTTTATCGAAAAACGGACTTCAGATTCGTGTTCAGCACCCCGAAAAACCCCTTAGAGAGTAGGTTTGAAAGGATTAAACAGAGTTTATTTTTGAGCAATTTTGATGAAAAATCGCGAAAATAACCATGAAGGAAGCGTTTTATCGAAAACGGACTTCAGATTCGTGTTCAGCACCCCGAAAAACCCCTTAGAGAGTAGGTTTGAAAGCGATTAAACAGAGTTTATTTTTGAGCAATTTTGATGAAAAATCGCGAAAATAACCATGAAGGAAGCGTTTTATCGAAAAACGGACTTCAGATTCGTGTTCAGCACCCCGAAAAACCCCTTAGAGAGTAGGTTTGAAAGCGATTAAACAGAGTTTATTTTTGAGCAATTTTGATGAAAAATCGCGAAAATAACCATGAAGGAAGCGTTTTATCGAAAAACGGACTTCAGATTCGTGTTCAGCACCCCGAAAAACCCCTTAGAGAGTAGGTTTGAAAGGGATTAAACAGAGTTTATTTTTGAGCAATTTTGATGAAAAATCGCGAAAATAACCATGAAGGAAGCGTTTTATCGAAAAACGGACTTCAGATTCGTGTTCAGCACCCCGAAAAACCCCTTAGAGAGTAGGTTTGAAAGCGATTAAACAGAGTTTATTTTTGAGCAATTTTGATGAAAAATCGCGAAAATAACCATGAAGGAAGCGTTTTATCGAAAAACGGACTTCAGATTCGTGTTCAGCACCCCGAAAAACCCCTTAGAGAGTAGGTTTGAAAGGGATTAAACAGAGTTTATTTTTGAGCAATTTTGATGAAAAATCGCGAAAATAACCATGAAGGAAGCGTTTTATCGAAAAACGGACTTCAGATTCGTGTTCAGCACCCCGAAAAACCCCTTAGAGAGTAGGTTTGAAAGGGATTAAACAGAGTTTATTTTTGAGCAATTTTGATGAAAAATCGCGAAAATAACCATGAAGGAAGCGTTTTATCGAAAAACGGACTTCAGATTCGTGTTCAGCACCCCGAAAAACCCCTTAGAGAGTAGGTTTGAAAGCGATTAAACAGAGTTTATTTTTGAGCAATTTTGATGAAAAATCGCGAAAATAACCATGAAGGAAGCGTTTTATCGAAAAACGGACTTCAGATTCGTGTTCAGCACCCCGAAAACCCCTTAGAGAGTAGGTTTGAAAGCGATTAAACAGAGTTTATTTTTGAGCAATTTTGATGAAAAATCGCGAAAATAACCATGAAGGAAGCGTTTTATCGAAAAACGGACTTCAGATTCGTGTTCAGCACCCCGAAAACCCCTTAGAGAGTAGGTTTGAAAGGATTAAACAGAGTTTATTTTTGAGCAATTTTGATGAAAAATCGCGAAAATAACCATGAAGGAAGCGTTTTATCGAAAAACGGACTTCAGATTCGTGTTCAGCACCCCGAAAAACCCCTTAGAGAGTAGGTTTGAAAGGATTAAACAGAGTTTATTTTTGAGCAATTTTGATGAAAAATCGCGAAAATAACCATGAAGGAAGCGTTTTATCGAAAAACGGACTTCAGATTCGTGTTCAGCACCCCGAAAAACCCCTTAGAGAGTAGGTTTGAAAGGATTAAACAGAGTTTATTTTTGAGCAATTTTGATGAAAAATCGCGAAAATAACCATGAAGGAAGCGTTTTATCGAAAAACGGACTTCAGATTCGTGTTCAGCACCCCGAAAAACCCCTTAGAGAGTAGGTTTGAAAGGGATTAAACAGAGTTTATTTTTGAGCAATTTTGATGAAAAATCGCGAAAATAACCATGAAGGAAGCGTTTTATCGAAAAACGGACTTCAGATTCGTGTTCAGCACCCCGAAAAACCCCTTAGAGAGTAGGTTTGAAAGGATTAAACAGAGTTTATTTTTGAGCAATTTTGATGAAAAATCGCGAAAATAACCATGAAGGAAGCGTTTTATCGAAAAACGGACTTCAGATTCGTGTTCAGCACCCCGAAAAACCCCTTAGAGAGTAGGTTTGAAAGGATTAAACAGAGTTTATTTTTGAGCAATTTTGATGAAAAATCGCGAAAATAACCATGAAGGAAGCGTTTTATCGAAAAACGGACTTCAGATTCGTGTTCAGCACCCCGAAAAACCCCTTAGAGAGTAGGTTTGAAAGGGATTAAACAGAGTTTATTTTTGAGCAATTTTGATGAAAAATCGCGAAAATAACCATGAAGGAAGCGTTTTATCGAAAAACGGACTTCAGATTCGTGTTCAGCACCCCGAAAAACCCCTTAGAGAGTAGGTTTGAAAGGGATTAAACAGAGTTTATTTTTGAGCAATTTTGATGAAAAATCGCGAAAATAACCATGAAGGAAGCGTTTTATCGAAAAACGGACTTCAGATTCGTGTTCAGCACCCCGAAAAACCCCTTAGAGAGTAGGTTTGAAAGGATTAAACAGAGTTTATTTTTGAGCAATTTTGATGAAAAATCGCGAAAATAACCATGAAGGAAGCGTTTTATCGAAAGTTTTATCGAAAACGGACTTCAGATTCGTGTTCAGCACCCCGAAAAACCCTTTAGAGAGTAGGTTTGAAAGCGATTAAACAGAGTTAATTTTTGAGCAATTTTGATGAAAAAACGCGAAAATAACCATGAAGGAAGCGTTTTATCGAAAAACGGACTTCAGATTCGTGTTCAGCACCCCGAAAAACCCCTTAGAGAGTAGGTTTGAAAGCGATTAAACAGAGTTAATTTTTGAGCAATTTTGATGAAAAATCGCGAAAATAACCATGAAGGAAGCGTTTTATCGAAAAACGGACTTCAGATTCGTGTTCAGCACCCCGAAAAACCCCTTAGAGAGTAGGTTTGAAAGCGATTAAACAGAGTTAATTTTTGAGCAATTTTGATGAAAAATCGCGAAAATAACCATGAAGGAAGCGTTTTATCGAAAAACGGACTTCAGATTCGTGTTCAGCACCCCGAAAAACCCCTTAGAGAGTAGGTTTGAAAGCGATTAAACAGAGTTTATTTTTGAGCAATTTTGATGAAAAATCGCGAAAATAACCATGAAGGAAGCGTTTTATCGAAAACGGACTTCAGATTCGTGTTCAGCACCCCGAAAAACCCCTTAGAGAGTAGGTTTGAAAGCGATTAAACAGAGTTAATTTTTGAGCAATTTTGATGGAAAATCGCGAAAATAACCATGAAGGAAGCGTTTTATCGAAAAACGGACTTCAGATTCGTGTTCAGCACCCCGAAAACCCCTTAGAGAGTAGGTTTGAAAGGGATTAAACAGAGTTTATTTTTGAGCAATTTTGATGAAAAATCGCGAAAATAACCATGAAGGAAGCGTTTTATCGAAAACGGACGTCAGATTACTTTTCAGCACCCCCAAAAACCCCTTAGAGAGTAGGTTTGGAAGGGATTAAACAGAGTTAATTTTTGAGCAATTTTGATGAAAAATCGCGAAAATAACCATGAAGGAAGCGTTTTATCGAAAAACGGACTTCAGATTCGTGTTCAGCACCCCGAAAAACCCCTTAGAGAGTAGGTTTGAAAGGGATTAAACAGAGTTAATTTTTGAGCAATTTTGATGAAAAAACGCGAAAATAACCATGAAGGAAGCGTTTTATCGAAAAACGGACTTCAGATTCGTGTTCAGCACCCCGAAAAACCCCTTAGAGAGTAGGTTTGAAAGGATTAAACAGAGTTTATTTTTGAGCAATTTTGATGAAAAATCGCGAAAATAACCATGAAGGAAGCGTTTTATCGAAAACGGACTTCAGATTCGTGTTCAGCACCCCGAAAAACCCTTTAGAGAGTA
>JAVIWC010002259.1:0-35757 GCA_031894815.1 Creontiades dilutus | reverse complement strand
TTTTTCACGTTTATCACTCAATTTGAACGGTTTACGTTTACTCGGGAGGGTCTATAATCTTTGCATCAAGAAGAAGGTAGGGAATATTATTTGCCGGAAGAAATAAAATCTGCCCAGCTCACTTTAGTCGCTTGTAAAGCTCCCGTTTCACAAATGGGGCACTTTTCCTGAGAATCAACCATATGCTAAATCGGTTTTCTAGGCGTGAATTAACCAACCAACCATTAGCACAAATTCAATTTTATTATTCAAAAGGGTAACCAGAATATTTCATTTGTATAAGTAATAAAAATACCTACCTTTGTCAGTGGCCACTATTAAGAAAATATAAGTTATTATTGTCTTGAATAGTTTTACAATAATATGTTCAATATTCAAAATTATATGTTGCAACATCAAAACCCCCTGAAACCCCCGTTGAAATTGTTCATGATGTGCTGAATGTTGAAGTTTCAATTGGTTGAAGAATGCAGAAGTACAATAGTGGGTTTTTGGTGTCAGCAGGAACCAAACGTTGTGGCCACGATATATATATTGTTGAGATTGTTCAGCCTTACCGTGAAATTCACGGCGTGAATCCCAAAGCTTGTGTACTAGAATACCAGTACTGGAGAAACCAAGGCTGGAATCCAGGCTCACGTGGGATTTCTCCAAGGGTTGGGGAAAATTCGGAATCCAACGAATTTTTCTAAGTTTGGACGTCTGGCGCGTTGCGAGATCGTAGACGATTTTCAAACGTCAAGGCTGCGAGCGGGATTCACGCTTCCGGGAATCACCGAGAAGCAGGCGTTGATAGAAAAAATGTTGAGGTAGGTCGGGGATGACTTTCAGGGAACAAGACTGTGACGAGAGGCGTCATGCCACGAGATCGCGAAGTGCGGGAAATTTTGACTAGACGGTACTCGCACACATTCAAACGCATGCGCATGAGCGACCCACCTTCGAGCAGCTGAAGGCCCGCCATCTTTCCCGCTTCTATTCAACCTTTCGTTCATTGAACCAGCAGAACTGTCAACCTTAATTCCTAGGCCGTAGAGAATAATAATAATTAAAATTCTATGTAGGTACCAAAATAGTTTAGGAGAAGCTATTGTAGACAACCAGCATAACTGGAAATGGATCGAGATATAAAATGGACTGCTTGGAGGTTGGAGCAGAGGTTGGGTTGTAAGTATTTATTTTTGTTTTTGTCATTTCTCTCCTGTATTTGATTCAGAGAAATTTACCTACCACAGTTATTCAGTTTATTCGATTCTACTTACAGTACAGACATTTTTATTCTTTGAGCACTGAGTATTTTAATGTTTCTGCCCCCTACACTTTTTTGCGTTTGAGTGTTATTCGCCACAGGTGGAACGTCATTTTCAATTTACCTAGTTTACCTGATGATAGTGTTGATTAAGCAAGTCACGGTGTGAATTGGGGGGGTTCTAGATGTCCTTTCGTGATTTTGGATGGGTCTTAAGTTGATATCCTGATTCAAAGTGAGTCCACCGGCGGTTTGAAAGTACGTAGGTATGCGCTAGTTTTCAAGAAGAAGTTGACTGACTTATAAGAAAAACGATAAATTTCCAAAGAGCTGCTTTCCAGAGAATTTTATAGGAAGGTACCGATTAGAAAATCTAATCCTAAACTTTTTCTCCAGTCACATACATATGAACATTTTGGGAATGGAGCGCAAATTCACTGGGAAAAGCCCAATAATGTCGCCAATTTTACAAATACATGGAAATGGTAGAATATGCGTCACTATTTGGATTTATTAATAATTATATAATAGTTATGAGGAGAAATGAGAAATAGGAACGAGTTGCGAATCTTTTAATCAGAGAACTGGAACGTAAGCACAGTCTGGGGTGCCAGAAGGTGAGCGGTAGTGGAACTAGAGGTACTACAATTGCTCAAGAGAGTGCGCCTAATGGTACAAATTATAAGAACTAAACGCTTTTTATCCCACTCATAACAAACATAGCTTCCTACCGCACAAGGGAATGACTTAATTATGTTGCGGTGTATGAAATCAGCAGTTAGTTATCACGCAAAATACCAAAAAACACTGAGAAAAACTAAAACTGGGCAAGTACACGCTCAAAGAAATTAATCCTGCATGAAGAGAGATAACTGCGAATTTGAAGAAAAGCGGGAAAGATGGTGGCTCATCTGCTTCATGCGCATGCGTCTGAATGTGTGCCAGTACCGTCTCGTGAAATTTTGCAGTCAGAAATGCAGTGAAGAAACACTCACTTTCACAAAACTTTTCACCAACAAGAACTTCCTACTTAACTTGATATAAAGAAAACCTAACAGAAAATTATAAAATGCACATAACAATCAACAAACAATATAATAATTTAATTAATGGTAGAGAACCTAACAGAAAACCAGGACGTTACCGAGAAAAGGAATTTTTGTGAGAACGAACATTAGATTGGCAGCCCTGCTGCTACGCCGGGCGTGATATCGGTCAGCTGCGATTTCAAATGGCGAGATGTTTGTTTTGGAAGCAACAGGTTTCAGTTTTCGAAGTTTTTATTCATAATTTATTGCTGAAATATGGCTGATTGGTTGTGTTCAATAAATGCAGTGGTGAGTTCTGTTTGTGACGCTTGTGGATATGAGCAGTGATATCAACGATGCGCTGATACATTCCAGATAACCTCTTATCAATTTGATGCGAATTATTAAAAATTAGCTGGTGAGTACCAAGTCAAAACAGGAATACTTAGTGGTATCTTACTTAAAATGGTCGTAATTCTATAAGGGCACTGTCTTTCATCCCTGTCTTCAGCCTCCATCTTCCTCAACTTCACTAACCCCCAGGGTCGGTATCGGGTAAACAACACACTTTTATGTGTTGTTCCGCGTAAATTGGTTTTTCGTTTCCGTTTACTGGTGTGCCCCTATGCCTTTAGGGGCAGTTTTATGTATACAAAAAAGAAAAGTATGTCTGCCGTTTACCATCCGATTTTGATTACATTTTCAGGCAACCTGAGGTGTATCTACTCACCTATGATACACATGGGTACTCAATGAAACCATTGCTCAAAACTCTCATTAATATGCATAGGTACGTGCAAACGTAAAATCCATAAAGCATCATTCCCTCAGGTTCTAGTTGTCCGATTTTGCTCCAATTTGAAGGGTAGTCGAGATTGAACGGTTTACCACTATCAAACCAATTTCAATAGGATCACATTCTTACAGTACACGCTGTGTAAACCACTTGATGTCTTTGGGAATATGATCAGTATCATTGTTCCCCGGTGATCGTTCATACGGGCCAGCACATTTAGGGAAAACGTTATTTTTAATCTATTTTTCAAGGGAATTATTACCTATGACAAAAGTAGTGCCTATATTTCTGAGGATTAGGACGTGGTACTCTGTTTTCAAGTTTATGTCAAAGTGTGTTTTGTAAAGTTGCGCCAAAAAGTTCGTTTTTTCGAAGTTTTTGGGCGCCCAGAACTTCGAAAAAACGAACTTTCCGGGCACCTCGGCCACCTCCTATGTATCCCTCCGCCGGCCGGCTCATATCGGAGAGCGGCAGGTCTCGACCAGTCTTCGGTCCGTGTTCGGGCGTGGCGTGTCGGGCAGTCTACCCTGTTTCGTGTTCGCGCAAAAAGCGTTCCATCTTCATCTTCCATCAATTCGGAACACGAATCTTCATGGATTGGTAAGTACCTAGTATTTTCCTACAAAATCTCTAATAAAAAATCATATACGCTGAGATTAGGTAGGTGCCACATGTTAGGAAGTCCCATGCAATTATTGATCAATAGTAGGATAACGGATTATAATTGGTCTAGTGGAGGTTGTAGGACCAGCTAAGCCAAAGAGGAATAAATAACATGATACAAATCCGTTTCAGACTTTTCTCAGACCAAATTCGTGGAAAAAACCAAAGGTTTTCCTTTACTCTGATAGTACTCCTATTTTCTCTCGAACCATCTTTGTTCTTGAAGTTTTATTATGCACGTATAAATTTGCTAGTGTGATTGTAGCTTAGACTACCTATGTCTAACGATTATCCGTAATTGAACACACACTCAAAACACTTCGAAACATGCACCATATCAAAAATAGTTCCCTGATTATACGAATATATTCCAACTTGTCTATTCGCACAATGTGCAAACACGTTCTTAAATATGTATTATGCTCGTATAAATTCATTAGCGTGATTGTTGCCTACAATACCCATGGGTTTAACGATTATCCTTAGTCGAACACACACAAGTAACACTTCGAAACAGCCAACATATCGAATATAGTTCCCTGATTATACATATATATTCCAACTAGACTATTCCCTCAATATCCAAACCCGTTCTTAAATATGTATTATGCACGTATAAATTCCGGGACAGCGCTACTACCCCGACCTCCGCGGGGTTCGCTGGAGGTTCGCGTCTCATCTGTATGTTTGTAGTTGTACCATCACCCAGCTACCACCATCACCTTATCTTTTCCCTGCTGTTTCTCTACTCTCTTTCCGTGCTGCTGAGTAGTATTTCGTAAATCAGATCAATCAATCAACTGTTTTCTTTGATGGTTTGATTATTATTTATTATTATAGGGTTAGTTATTTATCATTAGTTATTATACGGTTAGTGGCAGGGTTTCCCACAGGGGGGGGGGGGGGGGGCTATGACGCAGACTTCTTCATTGAAATTCTTGGGAGGGGGGTCCCAGAACAACTTGTGGGGGGTGGGGGTTAAAGTTGATTGAAACAGTGTTTAACGTGATGACGAATCTAAATATGGTTTGTTTTTCTATCTGAAAATTTATTAATGACGACGACAGTGCTTGAGTATTGTCTGTGATTTTGGCGCCGGCGCGCGGCGGGAGGTCTGGCGAGTTTTGGAAGTATTCGGTCATCTTCGGGAGGTGCGCTGGTGGTCAGACGACACACACAAGCTGCACCGCGATTAGGTATTCGTTGCTAATGTTATCTCTAAGTTGTGATAATGATGATCCAATGGTGTCCTAAATTTTGTTTTACTTTTGTGGGATAAAATGCCCAAAGAGCAACAACTTTTCAAGTATATAAAGCTTCTTTTAGTTTTAGAAAATATAAGGGGTGCTTACGAGTATTTTTTACATTATTGTCTTGCGGGGGGGACCCCGGCAGAAGTTTAGGTATACCCACATATCAATATTTCAAATCGATATTTATTAACAAGAGCTTCTCTAACAGCAACGATTTATTAATACAACAAGTGAGAGCAGTTATATTACTCTCATACGCTTATCAACTGTTCGTAGAGTTTATAGTCCAATGGCTAGACTCTAGAAGCACACATCCAGTACACTGAATACTACTACTAACCTGCAACTAACTGTATTAGGAAAAATAAAATTAATTCGTGAAAATTTAGGGAGCTCCGGTGACATCCTTGGAAAAACAAGATAATGTAAAATGAATAAAATAGAAATGATTCAAATATTTATCGACGAATTTGGTACTTGGATATGGCGACGTGTGGAAGACTGACGACGGCGATGTAGGGCAGCTTCGAAATTGGGGATCCCCAGTAACCCAGTCTGGGGGCCGATTCGAGCGAGGCCACGTCCTTTTCTCGTGTCAGGTCGCATCCTGCATAATCACAAAGCAGGGGAATTCGTCGAGCGCGATAAGCCGGCCGAGATGTTTGGAACTTCGGCAGATGATGTTGATTGACCAATATTTATTTAGAACAAAAAAAAAAAGATAGGATACCTGTGAAGCAGCACGAACACTTCCAGTTTGCGTTCCCCCGGCTCAGCTGCTGTAGATCTCTTCGTAGGCGCCATGTAGTCTGGAACGAAGAACAGATAATCAATACTAATCACATTTCGAGCCGACTGAACCGTAACATTAATAAAACAGTATTGTCAGAACATTAAAAAAAAAAAACTGCCTAAACATTTATTAGTAAAACAGACCAGATATGGACGCATGGTAAAATCGTCTACTAACAAGGGCTAAATTCACTACCTTGTCCATGTCATAGAGCTATTGCCAGCTTGCTTCCATGCCACTGACCACTAATCGCCCACGCCACTGGTAAATGACATTTCAAACTCTTAATACTCCTTAAGTTGATAGGAGGATAAAAAAGTTGCTTATGCAATTTTCAAGCTTAATTAGTATAATAATTATATGCTGGAATTATTGCAGCAAGTAAAAAGAAACTGCTTAACTATATTTTTTAGAGGTATACCATTGAGACATTTTACTGACCTGAATAAAAATTCGACCGTGCTGAACTGCTCTCTTCACCGTTCGGCGGGCGACTGGCATCGTACAGACCCTCGTGCGGGAGGGAATCTCTTCAACCAGGGTTGCTAGTAAAAAATGAGACACAAAAAAATACCTAATTTTTACTTTGAGGAAAATTGGCTAGCATTTTTCGATTCAACCACTCTACTAACAAATTACTCTATTACAAAGTTTAAAGCGTCACACCTAAACCAAAACACGCATTCATCTATTCGGGCTTCATAGAAATGATTGATATACATATCCAGATCGTGGAGTTTGACCTTTTTTTCTCAGCCTCGACAGTTTGGCAGTACCGAATGGTCGAATACACGAAAATTGGCTTGGTTACACCCACGTTAATGACTTTTTTCACGTTCAATGCTTAATTTGAACGGTTTACGATTACTTAGGAGGGCTTGTAAAATGTGCAACAACAATTAGGGAGGGAATATTAATCGCCAGAAGAAAAAAAAAAACCGCCCAGCTCACTTCAGTCGCTTGTAGCAGTTTTCCTGAGAATCATCCATACGACTGTCCATTCAGTTTCGAATGGAATATGTCCCCCAAAAAGGCGCTCTAGCTAAAATTTTGTGATTGATCGATGTAGACCAGTGATTTACTAAGATAGGATATTAAACTAAGATGTAGATATTTCAATAATTTTCAATGTTTTATAAGTTATCAGCTTTCTGTTGGAATGCGCCATTTGGTTGAAAATATTGTGAGTTGATTGATACTGACCATCTTTACATTCCGTGAATTTACATCTCAGGCTGGGTTTGTTCCAGAAGGAACACGAGCAAAGGCGAAGGAGGAAGAGTAAGGCACAGTTCTTCGAGATGATTCAAGAAATAAGGAGGTAAGTGTTTCAAACAACTCAAAGCGGCATGTTTCACGTCCTTTTCACACCCCTTTTATCAACAATGGACCGAAGCCATCATTGCCTTACTGTGATTCATGCTCTCTGATGTTCTTCACAAGAACTCGCCAAATAAGACCCATAGATATCAAACAGAAAAATCCTTTACAATTACTTGAATAAATTTCGTCATTTATGACTGAAAGTTCCCAAAGTCTCGAAAAGTACATTAGTTGATCTGAAGCGTCATCATTTCGCCCTTCGAACCCAACCCACATTTCGGTTTTTTCCAAAACTACTGGTTTGGAGCCTCTTTTCCAACTCCTTGATGAAGAAGCTATTTAAATGAGTTAAAAAATAAAAAATAAAAATAAATCAAATTTTTAGGAAGTCAAAAATATAGCCAGTCAGTAAACGATGTATTTATTTATTTTATTTTTTTGTATCATTTTTTTTTCTTCCTTTTTTTCCTTTTTTCTCATTTCTACATTTACTTACTTACCCTCCGAGTGGGCCTCTCAGCTCACTGTGAAGTCAGAATTGTAGGAATCATTGAATAATTATTCCATACAAAATTTGTATAATCTTTTAATATTACTAATTATTTTATAATAATAGAAAATAACCAAGTACATAATGCCGAAAAGTAAATTTACTGGAAAAATGGCAGAATAGATTAAATTAGGATTGAAAATTATGATGATTTTTTTTTCTTTTCCACAATAATGCGATGCCCATTTTTCATATTTTAACAAAAGAAAATGCTATAAGCACCCAGGATAGTTCAATATAAGTAAAATAGTGGCCTCGCACCACATCTTAAAGGAATCAAACGGACAGCTTTTCCATAATTTGAATGGCAAAATTACTTGGTACCGGTACCTCTCCAATTATGCCCGTTCGATAAGAATTCAGACTTGAATGAGTGAAAAAAATTCTGAAATTTGTTTCAAGCTCTTCAAGCCCTTCTGGTTGGATGGTCTTTAATTTGGGCAGAAACAATTAAAATTAGCGAATACATCTTGAAATATGAAGAGTTAAAATTTCCCGTAGTTTACCCATTTTTAACCATATATATGCAAATTATGTCAGGAATGGATTGTCCAATTTATTTGATTTGTTTGAATTTGTTCACAATTAGATTCTCATCGAACGGAAGCCATTTTTCCCCTTAACGGACGCTTTTTCTTGGCTGTTAAGGTTACTCACTCGAAAGTAGAGTTATTCGGAAAATAACCACGCCAGTGTGTAAAAAAAAAAAAAAAAACTCCCAGATACGTAGAAAATGTATTAGTGATCGATTTTTCAAAAAATCAAATGAATTGAACCGACCATTTCTGATAGTTTAATTCATGTGATAAACAATGAGTAAACCAAAAACAAATTTCAAAATTTTAGGATAAAGACAGTTCATCCATAGAAAAGTGAACAACTCGCTCGCCGCTCAAACTAGTGTTGGTCCCTTAGCTTGCTAATGAACAATCTTATGTATTTCCACTCCCATTTGCCCAGAAATGAAAACCAAAACTAAAGAAACATATTTTAAATCAAGTCAAAATTGACGTTGAAAAAAAAATACGGATTTAGTTGTAAAAAGATCATAAATTTATGTACCTGTTCATCACTAGACTTAATCATTTTCCTCTTCCTATTCGACTATCAATTCTTTCTTCGTTAGTAAAATAAATAACTTCCAAAACCAAAGGCTCCACCGATCATTTTGGCAAGCGTCTTTCTAACGAAAGGAAAAATTACCTACATCCTCAAATGAATATTATGCTTACTGCTTTGACTCTCTAGGGGATGTAAACAGGACGTGCGATGAATAATTTAATTGTTAGCTGATATGCAATTAGAATGGGACAGCTGCATGTTGTCTAATTTAAGGCATTGGAAAGTCGGGTTAAAACTCGCAATAGGAACCAGTAAAAAGCTAACAAAACCCAAGCAATTAAATTGAACACATTCCTTTTAGAGAATGGGGGGAAACACTAAAGAATGTCCATACGTACTACGGGGTGTTCGAGTCGTGTGCATTTTACTACTCATTTCTGGCCAAAAGTGCCTCTCAGCGCTTTTGGTTTATTATTTTCATTAATAAACTTTTGAAATCGACCAACAACAAAAAATTGTAACAATCTCCCTCAAAATTTGTTGTTTTACGTTGCAAGAATTGTTTACGCCGCTTACAATGCCTTTTTTTCACATTCAACATGTTTTCGACCTTGCTTTACTTAAATTTCCGCAACTCCCTTAATTTACGCTAAAATTCAAATATGAGGATACCCTTAGAAAAAGCGTTGAATTTTTTGTCTCTTAAGTGCTTAGCAAAAAGTTGCCATTTTTTAATATTGCTCCTGCCATCTTTAGGTTTAGGTCGTCACTTTTAGGTTCAGAAATTGGGATTATTTGCTTTTGGTTTCAATTTCTAATAATTTGAAACCTATCCCAGTCGGTTATGCGTAGAATTACTGAGAAATTGCATCGCATTTCCCTCTATCAGTGAAAAGCTCGTATTTTTCATATTATTGGTCAGTTTTTGTTCCTTAGCATCTATGCGTGTCTCGCTGGTTCTAACCAAAAGATAAGAAGAATAACTGACGAGAAGTCAGTTACTTAGTTACTAGTCTTCAAGTGCCTAGAAGAATTGAGACGTAGAACAATCCAAAAAAAATGTTTGAAAATTCCTAAATTACTTACTTTTTTCAATCTTGATATTTTCATTGTTGGACATATCCCCTAAAAAGTGCGGCAAAAAGTCCCCAATTTTTGCCCCAGTTTGAATTTCATAGAAAAAATGAAATTTGAATGAAAAGAAAAAACGTGTTTTCTAACTAAATTTTGGATTTTGTGATAAGTGTCAATACTCTTGTTGGACTAGCGAGTGTTGACCATCACAAATTTATTTAAATATGTATTCAACAATTTCAACTACTAGCACAACTATGACAATCACAATTTCATGCCAGCGTCATAGAATTAAAAAAAAAAAAAAAAAACTCGACGCTGCGCGCCTCTCCTGGCGGCAATCCCCCTTGACTCCTGGATGCCTACCGCTTAGAGCCGTTTTTCTGAAATTGAAAAAAAAAAAAAACATGGATCATGCTTTAGCCATGCTATCTTTGCGATTTTCCTTTCGCCAATTTCGTATCACTCTTCTGGTTTCAATTTTCTTTTTTCATGTCTGCTATTTTCGGGTCTACTGATTAAAATATCTATCGTAATAATGCTGTTAGACTGATTATGTAAATGAGGACTCGCAGCTCAGGTTCACGCAGAACTATAAAGGATAATAGCGCTTATGATGACTCACTACTAACTTCTGTAAAAGGAAGTACATTATTCTTATCTTATTATATAAATATCTCGCGTCACCCCTGCAGAGTCACCCTCCTGCGTTCCTCTTCCGCGTGATGTTTTTCGGCTAGTTAGTGTTCCATGCTAAAAAAAAATCGTCTATTAGCTTGGGTCATGATGCAGCTGGGGAGGTGTGAGAGCTTCACCATTCGGTTCACCGTGAAAAATTAGACTAAACGTGCTAGTACATGAAGAGTATCTACATTTTTCACAAAAATCCAAGACAAAGCCTGTTAAAACTCTATTTTCCCCTTTTTTCTGTTCAAATTGAGCAATGAATGATTGACTTTGATTGGCAATTTTAATAATAATAATAATAATAATAATACTGTTTTATTGTTGCCATATAAAGCGTACTTAACAATAATAAATAAGATCAAAGAGTACACATATGTGCATTAAGCTACAGCGTCCAATCACACCTCAACCCCATCCCATAAAACTCCCTAATATACAATATAAAAGTCTTCGCGTTCCTGAAACAAGTGTGCACTTCTTTGAGTGTATCTTAGATGGGTAAATACGTACAGGCTATAACACTGTAAGTATTTTAAACTTCCCATGAGGCTCTCTTTCAATATCCCTAGTAGCCTGTTTGACAGCTGCCTGGAATTTTACATTAATTACAACCCTTGAGGTTTCTCCACAGCTGAGAATTCCGTATGACATGACTGAAGTGAACAACCCCCCATGATATTCTTTAAGCGACAACATGGGAATCAATATGAAAGTCGAGACGTTTCACTGGCTTACTCACTACAATGGCCTTGCTGTTGTTCACTGTTATACTGTGATCCGTCTTAGGGTTTACCTTTAAATTATTAGATGTAAGCCATCGTTCAGCTTGGCCAATTTATGCTTCCTATTCCTATTTCAATTTATAATGATCATCATTTATAATGATTCAATTTAATGTTGAATCGTCGGTTTATGTCACCAACAAAGCAACCAAGATCATTCAAGATTATTACGAAGAATAGAGGCCTCAGAATAGAACTCTATGGAACTCCTAGGGAACTTGGGCGGAAGTGACAGTTAGTTAAGAATCCTGTAGTCCCAAAAGCAAGCTTCTTACCCCATACGCTTGAGCTTCAGGATGAGTAAACGTTGAGGAACCAGCCAAAAAGTCTTTGATTTGCCGCGAATACTCAACTTCAATTACTTCCCAGCTACCACATAATATTTTTAATAATGTGATGGCTGCAGTGAATTTCAGTGAAGTATAGTCGAAAACACGAATAAAAATTGTAACGTAAAAAAGTAGCATTTTAATGGGATTAGAAAAAGTGCTAACAAGCACGAGGTGTAGACCCGTTGTACAGCGGTTCGACACTACTCCCGTAACTGGTTCAGTATCATATTTATTTTTAATACTTAGTAATTACACACCTCAATAATATCCAGCGGTTTATTAGCGGTTTATTAAGAGATCCTGGGATTCTATATCACCGTCCAAAACGTTAAACATTTCCAGAAGAAACTCGAAAAAAGATTTAGTTTGCCCGTCAAGCTATCATCAAATGAAGGTTTTTAAAATAACATTTTTAACAGAATTCATTGAATTGGCTTTATAATGTGATAATAATCGGAATTTTGTTGTTAAATTACAAGTTTCTTCCTAATGCAGAAAACAATTTAAGAGATTTTGGTTTTTCAACTCAACCCAAAATCATAGCTCATGAATGACTGAGATATCAAGTACCTAGGTTTATTTGAAAATTTTCCTATTACATAACAAGTGAGGTTAATTCTGTTAATTTTTATGGTTCCCGAACGACCAATTATTATTTGAGTGAAATACGAATTTTATTGTACTACTCTAAATTAATACTTCAAGCTGTGAGTGTTCTTGCTTGATAATCGCGTATTAACTGGAAGATTGAGTTTCGTACAGAATTTTTTGACTAACTATCAATTAAATTATATTTGGGATGGTGAGTAAAATTGAAAATGTTATTATTAGCTGGTTGAACAGTTTTGCGATGTTATAATTTTGAAATGGCATTAGCATGAATTTCCTTTGGTATTGTGAATCACTTATGCGGTTGAAAAATGCATACTGTACATTAGGGTGTATCGATTTTCAACTTTTTTTTTGTTTTCAAATTCCAAGTTGAAAAAAAGTTGCTACTAGGTACTACAAATTACCACAAAAAATTTTAGATTTTTAAAAAAATGTTTAGGTCTCCCGCACAAGGCCTAAAGCTTAGAAATTTTGCTAAAAAAGTCAATTTTTACCAAAAATTAAAATAACCTAAAACATGCGTTTTTCTAAGTTGCAAGTTGATATTACACTAATAATAACCACGAACAACTATATAAAAATTATCTCAATAATGTAGCACATAATTTAGGTCTCCCGCACAAGGCCTAAGGGCCGTCGTCCACTGGAACCGGCTGCACAGCCGGCAGATCGTCCGACGCGCCGGCCGGCACGCCGGACGAAATTTCGTCCGAAAACGCGAGTCCATTGGAGCCGGTTTTTGTCAGTCCAGTTCGTCAGTTGCTATTGAAATGTTACATGTGCTTTTGTGTCTCGTGACAAAGTAAGCAACATTATAATGGATTTTGATGATGTTATATTGTTTGAAAATAGCACAAAGCTATAGACGTTAATCCAGAAGATGCTGACACAATCATTAAATGCATATGTTTGTTGCATAACATTGTTATTGATAAAGAAGGATCTCAGATTTTACCCTCAGATGTTCCTGCGTCAACACAAAATGGTGAAAATAGATGTGTAAATGCAGCCTATTTCGTACGAGAAAAATTTAAGACATTTTTCATCAATAACACAAGTATTTAGTTTTGGTTTTGAGCTTAAAATAAACCTCCTTCATAACTACCAAAAGTATAATAATTATACTAATTATAATTATAATAATTATTATTACCTATTAGCGTATAACTATTAAGATAAGTCTACTCCGCGTGTTTACAATTTTAAAAATTCAATACTGGCCTTGATTTAAAATGAGCCGAGTAAAAAATATTAAATTTTGAATAATATAAACGACATGGTGACTCGACTATGATTAATAATAATAAGCGATCTTTGTCCACAACTTCATTTGAATGTCGCGTCGATGATATCGTTTGTCCCGCATATCCCACAGTGCCACATTATATTCTACTAAACTAATTAGTCTTTCACAACCCATTTTTAACTTAGGTTCATTATTGAATAATAAACGAAATAAGATATCCGAATAAATAAAAAAGAAAAGGTACTGTGTATACCCAAATGGTAAAAACTAGCAAACCAATGTCTTATTTTGTGCAGAAGCAATATCGGTAACCAATTAAGCCTTTTTTTAGCTGTGATATCAGTCCGATATCAAATTCCTGAGGACGTGAAGATATGACCGTTGTAGGGGCCAACACATTAAGTAAAACCGTTATTTTCAATCTATTTTTCGAGGGAATTATTACCTATAACAAAAGTAGTGCCTATATTTTTCATGAGTAGGACATGGTACTCTGTTTTCAAGATTAATTCAAAGTGTGTTTTGTGAAGTTGCGTCAAAAAGTTCGTGTTCCCGAAGTTTTCGAGCGTCTAAAACTTCGAAAACACGAACTTTCCGGGCCCCGCGGCGACCACCTATCCCTCCGCCGGCCTGCTCGTATCGGAGAGCGGCCGGCTTCGACCAGTCCTTTCCTGTCCGTCTTCGGGCGGGGCGGCCTCGACCAGTCCTTTCCTGTTCGTCTTCGGGCGTCGAGGCCTCGGCCAGTTCTCTCCGGTCGTTCGGGCGTGGCGGTCTCCGGCAGTCTACTTCGTTCCGTGTTCGCGCGAATACCGTTCTATCTTCATTTTCCATTTATTGGGAACATGAATCTTCATGGATTGATACAATGGAATGCCGGAACATGCAAATACACAGGTAAGTACCAAGTATTTTCCTACTAAATCTCTAATAAAAGACCATATAGGCCGAGATTAGGTAGGTGCCGCATGTTTAGGAAGTCCCACGCAGTGATTGATCAATAGATGGATAATGTATTATCATTGGTCTTGGTGTAAGACCAGCTAAGCCCAAGAGCTGTTGGAAGTGACGGAGAGAACCGCGCGATTTGCTACATCGGGCTAGCTCAACCGAATACGTCCGAAAAATCGCAATTTATTCGGATCTAGAAATCCATCGGCCGTGCACGGCCGATGACGGCCGACTAGCTCTGATGCAGTGGACGCGCGTCAACTGGTTCGCTTGTTGTGGGATCATTCGGTCCTATTCGGCCGTGCACGGCCGATGTGTTTTCGGCCGAAATCGGTGCCAGTGGACGGCCCTACTAAAAGTCGTAGATTTCGGCCGATTTTAGCAATTTTCCATTACTTGGATATCATTATGGTTCATACTTCAAACCTTATATGTAACTAAAACCTGGTTTGGCTTGGTTGGAATTGTTGTAATAAGTGAAAATTTCATTATTTATTTCATTATTTAATAATGAAGAACAGTTTAAGGAAGTTACTTGTATGAAGAATGTGTTGAAATAAACTCTTATGTTATTTGCTGTCACTGTTGTTTATTAAAAAAAAATAAATTAAAAAAAAGGTTATAACATGTCACAAAGTTTAGTGTAGTTGTTAAAAGTAAAAAATATTGTTGATTTTTCCATATGACATAAGAGCCTTAGCACTGTGAGCAAGCGTTTTATTGTTCTATTGCAAATTTAATGGCTTATATGTATTCCTCCTTTGATCTTCGCTTCAAAACCTGAGACCAAAGTTATACAATGTATATAGTATTTATGCACTGCAGACCTACTGATTTTAAAAAAAAAAATAAATTATGAAATACAGTAAGATAAAGACGTTATTAAAATTCATTGTGTCCACAAAGTAGTCTGTACACTTACTTGAATTGAATTCCTTTACATAGGTTTTGTACTGGCTCTTGGTCTCAAACGTAGGTAGCTGTTTACGGTCTTTCAGTCTGGCACATATGAAACCATGTCTTTCGATCAGCCCACATACTCGCTTTGAAGCTTCGGTGACTTCTTTCACAATTCGTTCCACCGCTTGAGTATGAGAAGGAATTCTAAATTCAACCCTTCCACCTGTGCCAGTTCCCGCAATTGACTTCAACTCTTCTAGGCTTATATCAGTGACAAGAGTCAGTTATGTCAGTTCGGTCACCGAATTGGATAGCCAATCAATCATATCTATATAATGTTCTGGCATCAACATTGATATGAGGGGGTTTAAATATCCTTATCCCTTTCATATCGGTTGCACTAGCTTTCTCGATTCTCTTTGCAAGAAGTCACCGAAGCTTCAAAACGAGTACGTGGGCTTATCGAAAGACATGGTTTCATATGTGCCAGACTGGAAGACCGTAAAGAGCTACCAACGTTTGAGACCAAGAGCCAGCACAAAACGTCTGTAAAGGAATAAAATTCAAGTAAGTGTACAGACTAATTTGTGGATACAATGTTTTTAAATAACGTCTTTATCTTACTGTATTCCATATTAAATTAAAATTTCATCAGGAAATCGTAATAGCTCTCATGATTTTTTTTTAAATTAGTAGGTCTGCAGTGCATAAATACTATATACATTGTATAACTTTGGTTTCAGGTTTTGAAGCGAAGATCAAAGGAGGAATACATATAAGCCATTAAATTTGCAATAGAACAATAAAACGCTTGCTCACAGTGCTAAGGCTCTTATGTCATATGGAAAAATCAACAATATTTTTTACTTTTAACAACTACACTAAACTTTGTGACATGTTATAACCTTTTTTTTAATTTATTTTTTTTAATAAACAACAGTGACAGCAAATAACATAAGAGTTTATTTCAACACATTCTTCATACAAGTAACTTCCTTAAACTGTTCTTCATTATTAAATAATGAAATAAATAATGAAATTTTCACTTATTACAACAATTCCAACCAAGCCAAACCAGGTTTTAGTTACATATAAGGTTTGAAGTATGAACCATAATGATATCCAAGTGATGGAAAATTGCTAAAATCGGCCGAAATCTACGACTTTTAGGCCTTGTGCGGGAGACCTAAATTATGTGCTACATTATTGAGATAATTTTTATATAGTTGTTCGTGGTTATTATTAGTGTAATATCAACTTGCAACTTAGAAAAACGCATGTTTTAGGTTATTTTAATTTTTGGTAAAAATTGACTTTTTTAGCAAAATTTCTAAGCTTTAGGCCTTGTGCGGGAGACCTAAACATTTTTTTAAAAATCTAAAATTTTTTGTGGTAATTTGTAGTACCTAGTAGCAACTTTTTTTCAACTTGGAATTTGAAAACAAAAAAAAAGTTGAAAATCGATACACCCTACATTAACTCACTTTTTAGTTAGCTTGATTTTAGCTTGTTGGTTGTTTTGGTTTTGAATAAAGGCAAGGTGTCGAGAAACCAGAATCATAAAGTAAATGGTGATCCTGACGTAAACTGTGAAACCAATATTGAAAAAGAGCCATAACATCATATTTTATCTGCAAAGCTGCAGTGATCGTGGGAGGTGAGCCATTTTTTGTTATAATTTATTTTCACCAGTATTTTGCGTACCTACTGATTCATTTTCCAACATTGTTTGCTTCATAAGTTATGTAACCACTCAGCACATACCTCGACTGAGCATAATAATTAAGTAGTTTATTATTCATTAATCCACATTCAGACCTGTTTATGGATGCACCGACTAATGAACAAAATACTGGTTCATAAATTTGAAGATAGATATTCAGGCAATAAAAAACCTATATTAATTCGATTTTTCAATATTTTCGGGTGATCTCCTGTTATTCTTACGAGGTGGAATAAATAAGGGAGCCAGCATTTCATTTAGTAACTAGCAACTCCAATTTATTAATGATCAAATTTAATTTGGGCCGTCGAAAGAAACGCACGTGAAGGATATCTTGGCTTTACATGGTAAAAAAAGAAAGGTTCTATACTACTTTAATACGTTTTTTTTTCTTTTCAAAACTAATAATTTAGTTTTAGCTATTTTTACCGATATTTTCATACTTTCGGAGTCTATCCGAGTTTGAAGATCGACTGCTATTTTGCTTCTGAGTCTTATCTACTGGCAGCGCAAGCTGTTTTTACTTTTGGCAGATGAAAACTGTTGCTTGCTCCAAAATCAAAATTCCTACTTGCATTTTGAGTTTAAGATTCCGAAAAAACTTTCGTTTCATTTGTGTGTGTATGGCGCCTAACAACATCAAGGTTATGGCTGCAACCGTGTCATGGCGCGGGGTTGGTGCGGGAAAAGTGCCACGGAGTTACTTGAGCTGGGCATCTCGTCAGGAGTACTTCGTGCTATCACCACCCGCGTCATCCGGGGCTCGTACTTAGGGGGTCATTTTATAGGCGCAGTTCCTTTCATCCCTCCCTTCCTCCTTCATCACCCTCAGCGTCCCACATCCCAAGGGCCGGCGTCGGGTAAACCTGGGCGTCCTCCCCACTTTTATTTCATTTAGTTTTTTCGTTTTTTATTAAATGGCGTGCCCCCTCCGTCTTTAAAGGGAGGTTATTAAAAAAAAAAAAAAAAAAAAAAAAATGTGTGTGTCTGTCTGTCTGTCTGTTTGTGTAATTCATCAGTCTACGCAAGGGTAAATTTAAAATCCACCAAGCATCTTTTCTCAGGTTCTAGTGGTCCGACCTCGCTCAAATTTAGAGGGTCGTAAGGGGAAAATAGTCTAATAATACCGTTCCAATTTCAACTCTGTCTTCATTCTATCTGCTACAGAATCAGCCCAACAGACTCACATTACGTGTCACCTAACATTTGTAGAGGTTGATGTAGAATACGGACTAAGTCCCCCGCGACGAAGTTGTGGAAACCCATTTCAATAAAAAAAGGAGTAAGATAGCACGTTGTCTACATTTCTACGGAAATAAAGAGTTACAAGGTTAAATCGATTTCGACGGTTAGTTCATCATCAGTAACTAACATGAGTTCATGTTAGTGATGATGACCTAACCGTCGAAATCGATTTAACTCTTCATTTTCGTGGGAATATAGACAACGTTCTATCTTACTCCGTTTTTGTTGATGTAGGACTTGTCCTGTGGCATTTCTGTCCCTGAATCATTCGTCCCGTGTCGTAACCGTACTAGTATATCCTTCATCTTTCAGAGTTATCGAAATCATTTCATAAGATCTACACGTTTATGTTACTTTAAAGCTTTGCCGCTCGCAACTTGACAGCCTATTTTTTCTTTAAATACCTGTTTATACACTAAGCCACTGGTGGTAAATGTGATTGTATTAGTTATGGTCGAGCACTTGTATTTACCAAGTAGTCATCAAGTTGGATACATGGAAAAATGGAATTTTCTGCTTTACCATGTTGAAAATTGTGTCCTCCCCCCCCCCCTCCCCTTTATGGCCGACCAAGATGACTCTATTTCAAGTAAAAACGGAGTAAGATGGAACGTTGTCTATATTCCCACGAAAGTAACGAGTTACACTGTTAAATCGATTTCGACGGTTAGGTCATCATCAGTAACAAACATGAACGTGAGTTTTCAAAGAAAATTCCGAAGAACCGTTCGTTCCTGATCATGCTCCAAATATGAACAAGGGGGAGGGGGGAGGGGGCTGCAGACCCAGAGAAAATTATGCGATGTGAATTTTACTTTTGCTCGTGGGTGTATTGGTTTGTGAGAATGAAACTCGTGTCTTTGAGAACGAAATCTTGTTTCTTCTTCTTCCTGTAGGAGCAGAGCGAAATTTGCAAAGTCCAGTTGGACATACTGCTCGAGTATCAAAAACTTCTTGTATCACCCGATGGAAACCGAACCATGATTGTTGGTGTCAACCTAGCCTAAGTCGGAGATTACAAACAATGAACCATAACTATTTTTGTGTTCTAAAAGTTTTCGGTTACAAATTTTTTTTAAATCTCATTAATTTAAAATTATACCGATAAAATGTTAATTAAAGGTAATGCCGAGATTAGGTTCAACGCACGTAAATCAAGTAAATGAATGTGATTTTTGAAATCTCTCCTGGTAAATTAGTATGATTGGGATGGTAGCAGTGGTACCTTCCGTTCCCCTCCCTCCTTTCCCCTCTACCTTTTAGTCTTGTATCCACGTTGACCGTCTCAACAAGCTGCTCCTCCTACTCCACTCTCCCTTCTATTAGTAATAGCCCCAAGTGTATTTTCCATACCTAAAGTGACGTTTACGCCCTCGTCGGTTTCGGTCGCCACTTAGGAGAGGAGATTTCGAAGACGATTCTACCCGGGGTCTCGGAATCTCAACTACGAGATGCCTCCTGTAAGTTCCGCTCTTCTTTCCTTTTAAACTCCTTTTCACCACTGACACCATCAATATTTAATGATAATTCATTGTACAAACTATTCCGAATACGATATCCACCACCTCCCTAGGATTGTTAGATCAAGTTCGTAGGTTTTGCTTGGCACCACTGACGCAATTGATTGGAACAACATAACTGTTGGCACATTGTTGTCTATTAAAGTCTTGGTCAAGCGAGCGGGCGCAACTGGTATATTACAGCAAAAGCATACTGAGAAATCTCTAAGAGTGTCATTCGGAAATTACATAATCGCACGATCATGTAGTGCGACTAGATCTAAGGAGCCCAAGTCACCAAGGGAGACTTCCATTGATCAACAACTGTCATTTACAAAGTGGTGCTCATGTGTCCGAGCCGTTACACGAAAATTTGATGAAAAATTACCAAATACGATGATGCTGCATGACTTGAATTTTTTTCTTTCTAGTTGAATGTGGATGAGTATTTTTGACGGTTGTCAATATCGACTTTTCATTACAAAATTTGTATGGGGTTTTTTTCTGAATCGCTTGGTGACTCTCGGCTGGGTCTCCTCGCTCAACAAATAATTACTTTTCAGGAACTTTCGTCTGATTGGAAGTTCTGAACAAATGTCATTCCAGTCTCAATTTTAGGTAAAAACCTAAATTTCACCGTAAAAACCTACGTTTTTCTTCTTGTATACGCCAATTTCTTCGCTAACTTCCCGTGTAAAATATGTTGTTGTTCGTACTGTAATACTTTTAGGTTTATGAAAATTGACCTATGGATGACAGGGACATATGAGCGGTTGAAAAAAGCATCAATACCTCCGGTTCAAGCCTATTTTTCATCAGTTTTGCCTATTCCAAAAACTTTTGTTTTCCATTAGGGAAAAGAGAAATTTAACGCTCTTACAATCGACATAATTGAATTTGAACTTACTTGTTCAAATAAGGGTGTTTTGCTCATTTTAGTGAATTAAAGTCGAAAACACGAATCAAATCTTGTAACGAACATCGTTGGTTATGACATGAACCGAAAACTAAGATAGATTTAAAAGAAATGTTAAGGAGCTTTCTTAGATCGGAAATAGATTCCAAAATCTATATCTGGCCAGTTACATTCACTTGGGTGCATCATCCTGTATAAATTACTTCGATTCAAAAGTTCAATTATGTTAAGTTTATACTTATATGAATTACCTACTTATTCCCTGGAATAATTCTGCAATATTACCTACTCTGTATTCGAAAATGTACGAATTATCTTATTCATTGGGTTGAGTAGGAATCCGAAAATCTGAACACTCTTTACTCACTTATCTATGTGGTCTACCTAACCTAAGATCGACCTCAGAAATCCCACTGAAATCGTATGATTAATATTTCACAGCGCTTAATGTATGAAAAAAACACACACGTATACAACTCGAAAGCTATTCCGCAACTCAACTTTTTATTGTTGTCTTTGATAACGTTGCAACTAATTATGTAAATCAACTGTTTGAAGTATCGAACGAATTGGAAATAAAAAATAGCTGAAGGCTATTTTCAATATAGTCCCACACAAGGAGATTAGCAGCGAAACCGTCTCACAGTCTCTTCGTCCCTGGCTCCTTCTAAAAGGTAAATTCTCTGCAGGGGACGAGTCATCATCTGTCCTGCAGCCGTTCGAAGGCGGGTGACTCTTGGATGCCCATCACGTACATGAATCAATTCTTCAATTGTGGGTAGGGGGCGATGTTGGTGGCGCTTTCATCGTTACTCACCATATTACCACCTTAATCACCATATCACCAACGGTAAACTTCCTTGCTTCACTTTTCGACAGTTTCTGAACAAGTTGACCCAGGTATTCACTACGGAACCTGGCGATTAAGGCCTTACGGACCTTCTGCCGTTGCCGAAGGCGGGCTTCAAGACTAACTCCCTCTGTCATGTCGACTTCGGGCATGCACATCCCTGGTAGAACATGGTCGGCGTCAGGGGTTGTAAATCAACGGGATCTTCACTGACGTATGTTAGAGGACGACAGTTCATGAGCATCTTACAATCGCTAATCAACGATGTGCGTTCTTCCACGTCGAGCCGAACTTTTCCCAACGACTTTCTCAATATTTCTTTCAGCATTCGTATCAAGCGCTCCCACCACCCGCCCTACCAGGAGCTCGCAGGTGGGGAGAAAATCCATTTGATCCTCCTTACGTTACTGATTTCTTGGATCTTTCCCCAGTCTAACTTGTCAAATGCGTTGTCGGCACCTCTCATATTCGTACCATTGTCACTACAAATGCACGCAGGCCTCCCTATTCTGGCAACGGAACGCTTGAGGCTCATAATGAAAGCATCCGTACTCAATGATGAGACAAGTTCCAGAAGCACTGCGCGGTACACAGCACAAGTGTAAATCACGATCCACACCTTCCTACCATTTTTCAGGTGTTGGGGCCCCGCTAAGTCTACTCCTGTGGTTTGAAAGACTGGTGCGTCTTGAACCCGATTGAGTGGTAGTGGACAAATAGGAGTTTCCAAACGCTTAACTGATTCTCAAAAAAACACACACGTATTCAACTCGAAAGCTACTCCACAATTCAACTTATTATTCTTATCTTTGATAACGTAGCAACTAATTATGTAAATCAACTGTTTGAAGTAGGGAACGAATTGGAAATAAAAAATAGCTGAAGGCTATTTTCAACACAGTAGGAACCATGAGGGTACCGTCTAAACTATTTTTGCAGCAATTAACAGTTTATGTACTTATGATGTGAGAATTGTTGGCTAGTGAATTGATGCTAAGCATGATTGATTTCAACTTTAGATGGCAGTCCTGTTATATTTCAACATCTTGGTAGTAACACAATAACCAAATTTCTTTTTGTGATCTGGTTACTCGACACGCTGTAGTTTGTATCACTCGTAATTGACGCCGTTTATTGTATTGTGTTTCTTGACTATTTTAAAACCATAATTAGCTTTTAGTCGCTGCGAACGTTTAGCTGAGCATGGATCTGATACTTGAGATGATTTTAAGCGTGTCCCTTAGGGTCCAGCAGGAAGAGAAACAGAACTCGCTCAGCTTGTCGGACGTCGAGGGCGCGGGTGGTAGTCCGAAACGAGGTGCGGCCCGAAGCCCCAACATCTACGGAACGGCCGACCGCACCAAAAGAGTCCCTAGCAGGTGAGTTCGAGGACCAGAAAGGGAACACAAATCAATTGCGTGCTTCATTAGATTGTGAAATAATTGCGTTCTTACATAGTATGTCCTTATGGAGGAGCCTAACACTAAAATGAAACAGCTAGATGTACCTGTAGATAGATAGTTTATTTACATAATTTCCTTTACATGTTACTGTCTTCAATTGTATAATAACCGATAACCGAGCTGAATAGTGTAAATAATATCAATAAGAAACGAATCATTTCCATGGAATGATTTACTTAGTTGAGACATAATGTATATTGCGGTCATATTATAAAATTATTAATTTTCGTTTACAAAGCGCTCATTCGGGTCATCTCTTATTAGTTCACAAGTTCATTTTGGTTTATTATTCAATAATAAACCATTGTAATCACTCTGGAAAAAAAATTCTAAACCCCCCTGAAAATTTCATGGTTTACGTTTCAAAGGGTCTAGAATCCTAATCAGCAATAAAAAATTTTCCGTCCGTACGCCGTACGCACGATTTCTCCCAAACGGCTCGAGCAAAAGATCTGAAATTTTCAGGAAGAATCCATCTAGGTCCGACGACGCCCCAATTCTTGAGCCAGCTCTCTCACTCAATTTAAAGTGCCCTTTAAGGTCTGTCAAAGTTTTGTAAAATCCCTAAAAACCTCAAAACAAGTCGAATCGGCCTAAATGTTAACCTATTTGAACAACATACCATGAGGAATCGAATGAGCCCTTCCCCACGTCCGTAGGTCAAACCATTCTCGATGTATGGCCCGATTTATGGTGCCAACATTTGCGTTTTTTGGTTTATTATTGTTTGTTTGTAACTTAGTGATGCCGATAGCGTCGAGTTGTAGTGAATGTGGTTACTGGAGTGATAGCCGATACACGGGTTGAAGCATTCTGATATGTATGAAACGCTGATAATATATAGGTAAATATTATTACTGGGGATTATTATTCAATGTTATTACTGGGGTAAATAAGTATTCTTTCACTGGGGTTTATTATTCAATTGGCTTGCGTTCATGATTTGAATCTGTACTAAGCTTTGGAGTGTGCGTGTTTTACTGGTGATAGAGCGATTATTGAATTTCAGGAGATATGCATAGACCACGTAAATCGGTTCTCAACCAAAACACCTATTTGGATTGATCAGTTGATGATATTTGTGAGCCTCCTTTACATCAGTCTACCTTTGGCTACATCGTCTAAATTTTTGTTTGTGCCTCCTCAAATTCAATAATCGCTGTATCCTGTGAAACGCGCACACTCAGCTTAGTAGAAATTCAAATAATGAACGCAAGCCAATTGAATAATAAACCCCAGTGCAAGAATTTGCAGCGTTTTTTTATTGAACCTCAATAATTGAATTTTGTCATCATTTCAGCAAATGTATTTCGAACTCGTGGCAATTTCACTTTATACGATTTTGATTGCCGCTGTCTTACATTAGCAAAATATATACTTTGCCATTTACGAATTAGTTTGAGCATATTCAATGTTTAAAATTGATGGACAGTTAAAAAATTCAAAGTATTGGCACATTTTCGGGATCAGTTTTTTCTCTGATGGACAGTGGTTCTACTTTTGCCATTTTGAACTTCTGAGGTAACACACCTTTGGAGATACTCAAGTTGTATTAGTGGATTAGTGGTTCCCGTGTTTGTGGAGCAGTTTTTCGTGCTTCTTCGCGTACTTAGTAACTGTTTCATAGACGGTCTCTGTCCTCAGGTCCATGAATATCATCATTTCTCATGTACCAGGGGGTACCTACAATACTTCTCATTATTTTATTTTGAGATGTTTGTATTTTTTTTAGGTTTGTTTTTCGGCACAGCCCCATAGTTGAATTCCATAGGTCCAGATAGAGCGAAGAATCTTCTTATAAAACAGTAGTTTGTTGTGGAGTGTTAGGCGGAAATTCCTTCATTCCTTCAGTACATCCTTTTAAATCTGATCTTCAATTCTTGTTTTTTCTTTTCTATGTGATTATTACAATTTAATTTTGAATCAAGGTTCATCCCCAAATATTTTACTGAATTATTGTAAGGTATTTTATTTGAATTGATTATAACATCTATGGTTGAACATTTACGGTTTGTGAAGTTTGTGTGTATCGATTTTGATTCATTAAGTTTCATTCTCCAAATTTTGGTCCACTCTGCTATGTCGTTAGCTGACTTTTGTAATTTTTGCATCACTAACGACGTCATCACCAAGTGAAAGGATCGCCCTGTCGTCTGCAAATATGTCAACCAGTGTGTCATCAAGCTGTGGTATGTCCCTTGTGAATAGCAAATAGAGAACGGGACCAAGAACGCCGCCTTGCGGCATTCCTGCTTTTATAGGTTTCAAATCTGAGTATTGGTCTTCTTGCTTCACCGTGAAGTGTCGGCACTCAAGGTAAGATTTCAAGAGGGGATAAAACTGGTTAGGGAGGTCCCTATGCAGTTTATATTCCAGTCCTTCGTGCCAGACCTTGTCAAAGGCCTGAGTAACGTCTAGAAAAATACTGGAACATATTTGTTTACCTTCTAGGGCTTTTTCGATGATGTTAATGATCCTATGGACTTGATCTATCGTTGAGTGATGTTGTCTAAAACCAAATTGATGATCTGGAATCAATTGTCATTCTTCTATTATTGGTTTGAGACGTTTCAGGAGCAATTTTTCGAATAATTTTAACATGACTGGAAGAAGGGATGTAGGACGATATCCAGTTTTCTCGTTGAGTGATTTTCCTGGTTTGGGAATCATGACTTCTGCAACTTTCCACTGAGATGGTACATGTCTTAGCCTGAACGAAGCATTTATAATTTGTAGTAATTTTATTATACCCTTTTCAGGGAGCTCTTTAACAATTTTACCTGTGATCAAGTCGTATCCAGTTTTTGCCATTGTTGTTACTCTTTATTTCCTCCTTGAGTTCTTTCAAAGTAACTGGTAAGATTTCTAGAGAATCCGATTTTTCTGTTTTTATCAAGACATGGCCTTGTTATTTGATTTGTTAAAGGCTGAAAGGTTTCTTTTAGATGTTCTGCAAACAGTTGTACTTTTTCTCGGTTGCTCCTAGCCCAAGTGCCATCGTCCGTTTTTATAGAGCGGCAGTGGACTTTAGGTCTTTTCATGTTTTTAGTTGTCTTATAGAGAGAATATTCTGTATCTTTCTCTGCTGTTAGGTTACTCAAGTAATGTTCAACTGGTTCGTTTTCCACAGTTTTTAACAAGTGCTTGAGTTTGCTAGTGTATCTTTTGAAAGTATTTTCATTTTCTGGCGTTCTGTTGTTTTTCCGTTTTCTCCTCGCCTTTCGTCTTGCATTTTCATATGATGGTTACATAGGATTTAGCATGCAAGGAGGGTACTGATTGTAGAAGGTATAGGTCAAACATTTCTGTATGATAGATGGTAGTGTTGTAGAATAAACTAGAATGTTTCGCTAGACTTTAGCTTTATTCGTCAAAAGCAACTGAAAGAATAAATTGGGAATCGAAGGGGAAAAGTTTATAGAAACGGTTATCACATGACACATTGGTGATAATAATTATATCATTCTCCCAGTCCTTAGAACAAAGTTCAAGCTGTTGCTTTTATGAGAGTGGTGCCACTATGTCTGAAAAATCGTGGTTTCACCTCTGAGCAGATTTTACAGGATGATATTACTCAGCGAATTTCTTCCTGCGAATAAGGCAAGTTTTTGCTTCGAACCCAATGATTCATTCTGGTTACTCCAGGATGGCTGAGTGAACGGTGAAGACTGGAGAGGTGTGAAAGGTCATTCGTGATCAGGCATACTCTTGAGAGAGCGTCAGCGGCATGGTTCTGAGTTCCGGGCCAGTAAACAATATCGTAGGAGTAGCAGGAAAGCTCCATTCTTCCACGGTTAGTAGAAGAAGACGGTAGGGGTCATTAGGAAGCGAGTGGCGGCCTCGTGACGTCACTGGTGAAGACCAGACCAGGCGCTCCGTTTCTTTTGCATTAAACTAAACGTTTTTCGGGAAAGCGCCGTGTGGTTCAACCTAGATCCTCCTTCTGTACTTGTTCTGCTAATTGTATTGTATTATGTTTAGTATACTGTAGTATACTGGCTGCATCCATTTATCTACTATACTCCTTATGTGCAGTACCTGCACATACCTATGAGGTCCTCTAACTATTTCTTCGGTTGAATCAAAACATAAATCATAAATAACAATAATAAAATAATAAATAAAATAAAATAAAACATAAATCTCATCAAAGCTGATTACTACGTCTTTCTCGAACTCGGAAAACACTTGTGCTTGTGCTTTTAAAATATTCAAACTAAGGTGAATGGAGCCAGGAGTCACTGAAAACTGACGAATCCGCCTCTTGATAGTGCTCTCACTTGGAAGTGGGTAATTCAGTACATTTTTTGCAAAGTGAAATGCTTTATATGACAAAGAGCGCAAAGTAATAGCCTTCGCGATATCATCCGTCGACCAACTCTTAAATCTTCGCTTTAACAGCGCTTGCTGCTGATTCGATGAAAAATGGCCATCAAAAACCGATGTCATGTTTCGGAACTTAGCTAATTTTTCCGTCAGCTCTTCAAGACGTAGCTTTAAAATTTCGTTTTCTTTCTTCAACCTCATATTTTCACTAAAAAGGAACAACATTTCTGACGGCTGTTCGCTGTCACCCGTCTCAATGGATATCGTGGCCACATTTCCGTCTAAACCATTCGTAATCTCATCCATCACATTTTCATTTGATTCTTTTAATGGCGATTTCAAAGATCCTTCAATTCTTTACGGGCATTCCGTTTGTTTGTTCTTACTTTCCAAGCCAGAGAAGAAGGTGTATTTGAATCGCCCAAGTAACTACTTTTCGGCAGGAATAAATGCGGAACCGCATCCGGTGTAGCTCAAGTTTAGGATGGTGTTGAGCAGTTCATTTATAAGCGAATGTAGTCCGTGTCATCAAAATGAACAGAACAGACGCGAATGATCCACCGAAAATGCGTCAGCCCGCTTACAAACGTTCACCCACAATATTTTGTCCTTAGGAAAACGGCGAAAGTGAAATTCGTACTTTCTTTTAGGTACATTGTAATTGTCACAACCAGCAATTGCATTGCACACCATATCCGAGCTGTAATAAGCAAAAATAACGTTGTTTAAATGAGCTAAAGAACTTAAGACTGTGCCCGGTGTTGGGCGAGGGTAAAATGGAACGGTCTTCACCAGATACGTCACGTGAGTTGGGTTTTCCCCGATCGTCGAGCTGATGACCCCTACCGCCTTCTTCCACTAACCGTGCATTCTTCATCGTACAATCTTCTCATTCTTGATCTTTCCTGAATGTTTCAAGTCGAACATAAACGATACTGAACGTTGGTCTGTAATAAGGGTGAATTGCCGTCCCAATAAGAAATGTTTCCTATACCGGATGGCCTCTACAATGGCATACGCTTCTTTCTCTAATGACGAAAGGCGTTTTTCTGAGTCAGACAGCGTTCTTGAAAAGAATGCAACAGGTCTTCCGGATTGTGTCAGGGTGGCAGCTATCGTAGCGTCAGAGGCGTCGGTTTCTATTCAGAATGGAATGTCGTTTTCTATATCTATGCGCAAGAGAGGAATCCACTACAGCCTTCTTGAGATCAGATGAAGACTCTAACGAGTCATCAGATAGAGGAAAAGAGGGGGACGAGAGGCCTGATTCGTTTTGAGAATTGTGGAATGAATTTAGAGTAGTGGGAAAACATCCCAAGGGCTCGCTTCAACGATGCGTGGTCTGTTGGAAGAGGGTAATGCGTCAGCGGTTTGGGACGATTGGGATCAGGGCGGATAGTGTGGTTACTGATCGTATGTCCAAGGATGTTTTGATCGTTGAGAAAAGGAACTCTTTTCCTTATTGACGGTGAGGTTTTATTCCGAAGCTGCCTTCATGAAACGTTTGAGGTTTAAGTCGTGCTTCTCTTGGCAAAGATAGATCATCTATGTAGGCGAAAGTATCTTTCAACCGTTCTTCCTTCAGAATCCTGCCAACTACCCCTTGGAACCCAGGTACCCCATTAGTTACCCCGAAAGGTATGCGATTGAATTGGAAGAGTTTACCACAGGCTTCAAATGCTGTATATGGGTGGTCCTGCTCCGGGATGGGTACCTGATGGTAGGCACTTCGAAGGTTGATAGTGCGTGAATAGTCTATGCATATTCTTCGTTTGTGATTCCCTCCACCAGCAACGATCACTTGCGCCCGCCAAGGGAAGATGCTATCTTCGACGATGCCCTCATCGATGAGTTTTTGGATCTCAATCTCAATGAATTTGGTATCTTCTCTCGAGTGGACCCGGGATTTTACTGTGATCGGGTGACAGTCTCTATTGAGGTTTGTAAAAAGTTGCGCTGGCTCTACCTCACCAGCCGCAACACACACCCGTAGTTGAGCCTTTTGGCCCCCAAAGTCGAAGAGAACATTAGAGTGCTGCAGCAACAGATTCCTCCCAACCATTTAATCAAAACAGAGATCAGGCATGACCAAGAGCTCCACTGCTGGGTAGGTGTGGCCAACCTGCACTTACCGACAATGTTTACATTGTGACTCTTTGACGCTAGTCCTACTCTGTTGAATGTTTTATGGATTACCAAGCCGAAGTCTGTAGCTCTATAAGTGTTTAATGGAAACTTTCGACGATTCCGTTGGAGTCAGAATGTTGAGAGGATATAAAGTGAATTTTGACTCCGTGAAGTTCTAAAACTTCTTCAACTAGTGAGCTATGGAATTCGCCGCCGTTATCTGATATAATAGTGGAAGGTAACCCGTGGTGGGAAAAGAAAGATATTAGTCCTTTGACTAGTACTAAACTGTTGGATGATTTCAAAGGGTGAACTTAGGCGAATTTCGAAAAAGAGTCGACAATGGTCAAGATTTAGAGTTCTCAAGGGTAATTTTCTCCCTAACGAACTTAACAATATCTTCCTCTAAATTGGATTGGGACAATTTTACTTCCGCTCGGGTTTTCTTGCCAAAGATAGCTTTAACTTGAACTGTTTGTTCTACGGATATTTTGACTTTTTTTATGAAGATTTGGTTGTTACAGCTGTTGACTGGTTCATCTTTGATCGGGATGGTAATCGCCGCAACGGCTGGCGCAAAAAATCTGAAATTTTCAGTAAAAATCCATCTTGGTCCGACGACGCCCCAATTCTTGAGCCAGCTCTCTCACTCAATTTAAAGTGCCCTTTAAGGGCTGTCAAAGTTTTGTAAACAAACCTCAAAACAAGTCCAAGCGGCATGAATGTAAACTTATTTTAAGAACATACCGTCAGGAATCGAATGAGCCCCTCCCCAGGTCCGTAGGTCAAACCATTCCCGATTTATGGTGCCAACATTTGCGTTTTTTGGTTTATTATTGTTTGTTTGTAACCTTGTGATGTCCGGCCGATAGCGTCGAGTTGTAGTGAATGTGGATACTGGAGTGATAGCCGATGTGAATACTTGTAGTGTAGTTAGTAGCCGATACACGGGTTGAAGCATTCTGATATGCATGAAACGCTGATAATATACATATTATTCAATATAGGTATAGGTAAATATTATTCAATATTATTACTGGGGTTTATTATTCAATATTATTACTGGGGTAAATAAGTATTCTTTCTATTGGCTTGCGTTCATGATTTGAATCTTACTAAGCTTCGGAGTGTGCGTGTTTTACAGGTGATAGAGCGATTATTGAATTTCAGGAGATAGGCATAGACCAGGTAAATCGGTTCTCATCCAAAACACCTATTTGGATTGATCAGTTGATGATATTTGTGTACCTCCTCAACATCTGTCTACCTTTGGCTACATCGTTTAAATTTGGATTCGGGGAAGTTTTAACGCAATACGAGTGCTAAAGGACTTGATAAATTATAGATGTTTTCATTTTCGAGGGGTATTGTGGCGAAAAAACGCTGCAAATTCTTTCACTGGGGCTTATTCAATTGGCTTGCGTTCATGATTTGAATTTCTACTAAGCTTTGGAGTGTGCGTGTTTCACAGGATAGGACGATTGTTGAATTTCAGGAGGCACACAAATATGATCAACTGATCAATTCTAATAGGTATTTTGGTCGAGAACATATTTACGTGCTCCATGCATATCTCCTGAAATTCAATAATCGCCTTATCCAAGAAACACGCACACACCAAAGCTTAGTAGAAATTCAAATCATGAACGCAAGCCAATTGAATAATAAACCCCAGTGAAAGAATTTGCAGCGTTTTTCGTTAATGTGTTCTTTTTCATCGGAATTGACATTTGCTCCCACAGAATTGATTTCTTCTTATCGTCGATGGTGGTCTCTCTCTTTCAGTGTCGTTTAGAGTAGGGCTCGTGAAGGCCGCTGGGAGATCCCCTTCTTTGGAAGGTTGGCTAAGTACAGCACCAATCGCTAAATTGCTCTCATCGCTAGTAGGATGGAAGGGTTTCGAGAAAACCGGATGTTGGATGTTCATGGTCCTTTGCGAATTTTGAAACACTCAACGCACTCAGAATTGTTATATCGATTTCGTTACCTTTCTTAAGACATCTAGTGAACGGTATGCTTATTTTCCCAAAATCTTTAATGAATTTACGATAATATCCAACCAGCCCTAGAAAAGCTTTCATTTCTTTTGACGTTTTGCTAATCGGATAATTGAGGACTCTAAATTTTGTGTGGATTGGGTCTCACTCTGTGGCCCTAGTAATTTATTTCACGTCTCAAAAATTCGGTTTTGTCAATTTGGATTTTTAAATTTGCTTTTCGAAGTCTTTTAAAGAGTACCTCTACTCTGATCATGTGTTCTGCCTGGGAAGTGCTATAGATGATGATATCATCTAAGTACACGCAGCAATACTCGTTAGATATTCCACGGAGAATGTTGTCCATCAACCTCAGAAAGGTTGCGGGCGAGTTTTTAAGCCCAAAAGGCATTCTCGTGAATTCCAAATGGTAATTAGGAGTAGGTACTGAATGCGGTCTTTTCGATGCTATCAGGGTGCATCTCTATCTGAAGAAAACCAGATTTGAGGTCTATGATGCTAAAATACTGGCACCTTCCCAGTTTATCAAGAAGTTCGAAAATTTGGGGTCGGTTTATCGGTCTTCAAAAGTCTTTTCATTTAATTTTCTACTATCCGGAATTTAGGTTTGCCGCTGGCGTCTAATTTTTTGGGCACGATCCAAATCGGGGCATTCCATGCACTCTCACTGTGCCTGCCGTGTTCCAACATCTCTTCGATATGGCGGTCAACTTCTTTCCTATACATTTCTGGGAACCGGTAATTTCTTGTGTAAATTGAGAGTTCATCTGAGGTTCGTGTTAGGTGTTTTACGTTGCTCATAAAGGAGAGGGGTTCGTTATCTAAATGGAAGATGTCTGGGTATTTCGAGACTAGGTTGATAATTTCTTTTTGTTCTTCTTCGTTAAGGTGATTCAGTCTGAGTTTAGTCAAATCAAATTTGAAATCAAAGATTTCCCTATAATAATTGTTTAAATTTCCAAAATGTTCCAGGTTTGGAGTTTCACCTATTTCTTCCACTTTCAGAGGTTGTTTTTGTACGATGTTTTGTGTTTTTTCGGTTGGGTTCAGTATTCTGACGTACGTTTCATGATCCTTGACTCTTCATGGCTCAACAACCCGCGAGGGGTCAAGTCCGCCCAAGTAAAGTCCGCCAGTCATCTCTTTGTTGTGCAGCTGCCCTCCAATCGCGGACTCCCAGCATCGCACGAGCATCCTTGCTGACACCCATCGCAGTCTGGGGCGCCCCTGTCGTCGGGTGGCATATATTTCCTCTCCTAGGAGCCTCCTAGGGAAACAACTGTGAAACAAGATGGCTGCGACCCGACCGAGGGTGACTGAATCAGGGCTCATTCTAGCAAGGTGACCCGCCCACCGAAGGCGGCCAATCTTTATAAGGTGGACAACATCTCTGTCACCATACATGTCTTTAATCTCCACGTTTGTTCTAATTCGCCAGGCCAGCTCATCAGGATCGAAGATCGCTCCGAAGATCCTTCGTAATATTTTCCTTTCAAATCGGAGAAGTTGGTTTTCCTGAGTTCTGGAGAGTGTCCAGGTTTCAGAACCATAGATGAGCACTGGCCTGATTAGCGTTTTATACAAACGGAGCTTCGTTGTTTGTGACAGGGTCCTACTCTTCATATGCCGGACCAGACCAAAGTAGCATTTGTTGGCTGCAATTATTCTCCTTCGGATTTCTACCTCCATATCATTATCTTCAGTTACCAAGGAGCCAAGATAGATGAACTCCTTGACTCTCTCGAAGGAGCTTCCATCCAACTGGATCTGGTCCAGGGGCCTGCCCTATGGGCTCGTCACCATGTACTTTGATTTTGATTGATTCACTACCAGGCCCATCCTCGCAGCCGCCGCTCTTAATTTGGAGAATGCTGAGCTCGGAGCATTCAAATTTCTCCCAACCATATCTATGTCATCTGCATATCCTAATATTTGTGAGGAGCGATTAAAAATGGTCCAGCCCACCTGGATGCCCGATTCCCTCACTGCCCATTCCAGTGCAAAATTGAACAGCAGGCAGGCCAGGCTATCACCCTGCCGCAGACCTTGGTGCGTTTGAAATTGCTCCGAGAGCTCACCACCTACTTTTACCGAGCATTGCACTGATTTCATGGTCAGTTGAACTAGCCTAATGAGCTTTGAGGGAACCCCCATGTTAAGCATGGCTACGTAGAGCTCATGATCCTTGACGTTTACTAAACACTCTGGCGTTTCGAGTTCATCAATTCTGGTGTAGGGAAGAACTCTAAATCGATGGAGGCTTTAAGGTTGTCCAGACCCAGAAGGAGGTCAAATTTCTGGTGGAAATTAAAAACGTTAAATTTTGATTTAGGCCACAAGTTTGAAATAATTCTCCACACAGTACCTTGGTGATGAACTGCCCTTCCGAGGTTCCGTGTGGAGATTGGATAAATCTCCTATAGTAACCAAGGAGACCCAGGAATCGTTTTATTTCTGTCCTAGTGCGGGGTAACGGAAATTTTTCAATGGCAGGGATTTTCTCGGGATTGGGTTTAATGCCATTTGGCGTCACTACGTGTCCTAAATAAGCAATCTCTTTCCTAAGGAATTCAGTTTTGTCTGGTTGTATTTTTAAATTTGCGTGTCGAAGGCGATCAAAGATTTTTCTGAGCCGTACAATGTGATCATGCAGGCTGGTGGAAAAAATGAGAATGTCGTCGAGGTAAACTAGGCAGATCTCGTTGTTCAGACCTTGCAGACAGTTATTGACTGTGATGTTACATATAATAAGAAATTAACACTATTGATGTGTACGAATGAATCGTATAACGTGTCAAGCAAGTAATTGTATTTTATTCAATTCCACACTGACGTGGCATATACAAGTAGTCATGGAAACATATGACTGGTAATAATTACTGGCAACCCACACTACATCCCCCCTTCTTCACTGATTTCAAGTTCAAGTTTCTTAATCCATTGCACTATCTTCTCCCTTTTTTTCTTAAGTTAATTATTGTATCTTGATGGTGGTTTTCGCGTTCTTGAGGACCTTCGAAGGGTGTTCCAATTTGGCCTTTTGTTTTGACTGTTCTCTCGGTTCAACTTACTGTTGAGATGAAATCGTTCTTCTAGAGGCATCAAGTGCTATCGGTTTCTTCTCAGTTCAGTACCATTACCAAGGGTGATAAAGTATGAGCGAGGATGCTCAGTTTTTGCCTTGATTGTGCCATTTGTTTGCACATCCCGTCTCCACACCTTCTCTCCTACAGCGAGGGGTTGTAGCTTCTTTACTCCTCTACTTCTGTCAAAATTTGTTTTCTCGCGATTTTTAATAGCGTTGTTCTTTCTTCGGAATGCTTCGAGCTCATCCTTTCCTACTAACTTGAAGTCGTTGAGGGATGGAATATTAGACCTTAGCTTCCGTCCATACAATAGTTTGGCCGGCGACAAACCAGACTCAAGTGGAGTGGTTCTGTATGCCAATAATCCTAGATTAGGATCAGAACACTTGCTCAATATTCTTTTGGCTATGGCCACAGCATTTTCGGCTTCTCCGTTGGACTGAGGGAAGTACGGGCTGTTAACTGTTACTTTAAACCCATATTCCTGGGCAAATTTTTGGAATTCCTCCGAGGTGAACTGGGTACTCCCATCTGTTCGAATTTCTAGCGGGATTCCATGCCTTGCAAATATATTCTTCAATCTTCCAATAACAGATGTTGATGTAAGTGAATATATTTGTACTAATTCTAAAAATCGTGAAAAATAATCTTGGACCACTAGGTACCATTTTTGGTCCAATTTGAGAAGATCCGCGCCCAGATATGTCCAAGGTTCCTGTGGTAATTTTGTTGTTATGAGTGGCTCCTTCCGTTGCTGACGATTTTGAATACAAATAACACAGCTCTCTACTGTGGTACTTATGTCATTGGAACATCCTGGCCACCAAACAGATTCCTGAGCCCTACGTCGACATTTTACGATGCCTTCGTGCAGTTTCTCTAAAATGTATTTCCTCATAGCCCTTGGGATGAACATTCTTCTACCTTTGACGATCAATCCATCTTCAATGACTAGCTCATTTCGATATTTCCAGAAAACCGAGTTTTTTCTCCATTTATTTTCAAGGATAGAATTCATCAATTCTCTTCCTTCTGGATCTTCTTCTTGAGCGCTCTTGATCTTCAATAACCTATCATCGGAGCAAGGCAATGCGTCAACGATGCTTCTGATGAAGAGCTCTTCTTCAATGGCATAAATTTTGTCAACATCACTCTTTGTAGACTTTTCAAGGCTTCTGGATAAACAGTCTGCAGTGCAATTATCTTTCCCTGAAATGTGAAAAATTG